>CAJPVJ010000456.1:0-24809 GCA_905397405.1 Oppiella nova
ATCAGGCATTTCGCGGGTACTGGTGTTGTGGGTAATGTGTGGCAAAAGTGAGCGCAAAATTTATTTAAATATTGACACTAATATTGGGCACAAATCCAAATGCAAACACTGATTAAGACTAGAAATACACTGCGAGAGACTCGAGAATAGTTTAAATTCATTATAATATTCAAGTGATTTGTAAAACAAAATTAATTAAAAACTACACTCTGTTACAGTGCTATACTGTAGAATATTCACTATTTAAATGTATGCTTCATAATTGACTGGTATGGTAGGTATGGTATGGTGTGGTTGACTGCATTTAATTGAATATAATTTGATTTAAAATTAAATTTTCGCCAAAACAACAAAATATAACTAAAGAAAAGACTTTTCAATAACCATTCAAAAAGACACACAAAAGCTATTCTCATTTTAATGAATTCAGTCATAAACATAACGATAATATTGCTTTTTTAATGCAAAACAAAATCAATACTTTGTTTCTCTACGAGTCGAGTGATAGAGGAAATATACTTTATTTTTCTCATCATTTAATATAAAATATTTAATTGTAATTATAATTATAATTATTTCGCTTTACATTAATTATATTCTGTGCCGTGAATGCAATGAAAGTGCTTTTAATTACACACTATTTTTGATATAAACTGTTTGGAGATTGTTATTATTGTTATTAAAAGTATTTACCGAAAAAAATTTCTTAAGATTTTTTACGACTGTTATATAATTAATCAATGCTTTTGTGTTGACGTGTATTATAGACACAAATATAGAAATAAAAGTTGTATTAAAATTGTGGACATTTTTATTTTGGATATTAAATGCAGTTTAGTTTTTGTTACGTAAGGGGTTTAAGATTTTTATTAAATTTTAATTTAAGCTAAAGTTATTTAGGCGCAGAAAATATTATATTACTTTGATTTTTATGTTTGGCTTAAAATTATTTTTAATGCAGGAATTAAGTTAATCTGAAATGGGTTTGGGAAATGATTTTTTAATAATAAAATTAATGCTTAAAAGCATTTTGAGTTTTATATGTATTTATAATAAAATTTATTTCGAGAAAAATGTTTTTAATTCTTGAAATGTATAGAGAATTAAATGTATTTAAAGATAATTTTTGATACACTAATGAGAGCTATATTATAATGATTGTGAGCATTAGATATCATAATTTTATAAACATTTTATATAATTTTTATAGTGTATAGATTTTATATATATGTGTAATTTATAAAAATAGATTTAATTGAGCCCTAAAATTAAGACATGTTTTTTTGGGTACACAATTAGACACGAGTTTTGTGCCCAACAAATATACACTTACTGTATAAATGAAAAATGACTAAATCATGGCTTTAATACATCTCCCAAAATATATATAAATGTCTATATATTTATGAAATTGGGTTTTCATATCGAGTTTAATGTGATTTTCTATCTTATATTTATAGTCAATTTTATTTCATATATAAAGAGATATGTGTTTAATATCTTCAGGAGATCTTAGTTTAATAGATTTTTGTGTTGTTTTTGGTATCCATTTTTGAGACTCATTTGAATATTAACTCCTAATTTGAAGTAATGTTTTGTTGTTTTCATATTTAATTTTTGCTCATTTTTCATACTCCGCCGTGAATATTAATATTTAAATTATTTTGCATTTTGTTTTATTAAAAATTAAACTAATATTTTTTGGGTACGACTATAAAGCGCTGTACATAATAGCGAGTTTTAAATATATGGTATTATCTCTGGATATTATATTTTTTGTGTTTTTAAAAAATGCTTTGAAAAATGTTTGTCTGTTTTGTTGTCTGTTATTATGAGTTATGGTATGGATTTGTTACACAACACAAAAAGATAAGCCCTTTATATCCCATAGAAAAAGCTTAACATTGAATATTATATTGAAAAATGTGTTCAAAAAATGAGCAAAAGAGTGAAAAACAGGTTTTTTAAGAGTAAAAAATATATTGAAATCCATATTCTCTTTGGGCTGAAGAGTGGAGGAGAGACACAACCACTCGAAGTCATCGCTCATCTCAATATCATTTGAATAGTCTTTTTATGTCTGAAAATGTCTTTCAATCCTTTAGTTTTGAAGTTTTCTTTGCTTTTTTGTGTTACATATCTCTGGCGTGAAATCCAGAATTTGTCTGAATATTGATTTGCATGATTCCGATGCCATATATTAATATATAACTGATGGCAAAGTTTTTTGTAGTGTTTTGTTTGAATGGGAAATATATACTCTTCTTCTTCTGTATTCTTCAACCATTTGTTCGCCGAAAATATTATGCATTTTCTCTGAAGTATTTTCTTCGTTGAAGATTGCGATTGAATGTCACAAATGGTCTCAAAAACTCTTATGTATGATATTATTGGCAGAATAGAAGTGATAGTAAAATAAGGGAATAATTTTTGTGCACAATATTTCTCAGTAGATCTAACTATTGGCAAGTTTTTCATCAATATATTTCTCTCTCTCTCTCTCTCTCCCTCCCTATCTCTCTCATTCACTCGCATTTCTCCCTCTATAGCAGTGGTTATACCAAACACTATGCACTTAATGCCAGAGCACTGGCAGATATTATAGATATATTACAGAGAAAAGAACCAGTTTTGGTGATCGACCACTCTATCCATGTATTCACTCACTCACTACAGTATGTATGCCTCGACTACAGCCATAAACCAGTGGATCCGATAGCGCAGGGCTGGGAAAGACTGGTATATCGATAATACATTGCCAGTCGTGGAGCTGAGTAGTCGTCAAACGAGAAAAAAGCCATTTATATTACCAGTAGTTCTGGTCTATACTCTCTCTCTCTCTCTCTCTCTCTCGAGAGAGAGAGAGAGAGAGAGAGAGACCGGGGGAGAGAGACAGCACATGAATGCCCTCCCGATGCGTGTCGACTCGTCCGTCGGGTTCCCTCTTTCTCTACACACATGCCATCCCTCCCATTCCCCCTTTATTTCTGGTCTCATATCAAAAACTCCAACAAAACATTTTTCAAGTGAAAAGAAATTTTTTAGCTTCAATTCCCCTCTCACTCACTCATACATACATACACTGTACGGATGGCCTGTCTATTGACTCCAACACACCAACCAAAAACAGTCAGTTCCCCATCCCATGCATCCCATGCCCAACAACAACACCACTGGCACAGGAGGAATGGCATGGCATGAGAGTGTAGCTTAAAAAATGACAGCCAGTATAAGCTATAAACACATTTCGAGCCAAACAAATGCCAAACCATTATAATAATGAAGGGCTCGGTTTGACGTTCAGATAAAATACGTTTGTTTTGTTTTTTATGGCTGTATTTGAAATGAAAATTGACATTTGGATTGACCATTAGGTTCAATGTATTATGCATTCAATACCCGTTTTCATATGCATTGGCAATTCATTGATCATTAAAAATATGTGCGGATAATAATTGGTATTTTTAATTGGTAATTGTTTGAATGGTTTATTTTTGGGTATTGCTGGCTAAGAGATTGTCATTTGCGATACTGTCATAAAGTGTTGTTACTAGGCTCGGGGTATATGCACAGGCATTCCCATCCATTACACCGGCATATATTAGGGACCCATTAATAAAAGCACATTTGAATGCGAGCCGCGAATGTCACAAATGGTCTCAAATACACTTATGTCATGATATTTATTGCATAATACAAGTGATAGTAAAGTAACGCAGAATTGTGCTCAATATTCTTCAATAACTATAACTATTACAAAGTTTTCGTCTATAAGTTTTCATATTTGGTTTCCAATATATGACTTATTCTGACGACTGGTTTCCAATGTATATCTCACTTCCAGTCTCTAATATTTGGCTCATATTTATTGCATCGTTGACTGAATTGTGTCATCAATGGTCTCATCCTTTGTTCGCTGTCTTTCTATTCAATATCACAATCAGAGAGAGAGAGAGAGAGAGAGAGAGAGAGAGAGAGAGATTCATTGTCGACACGAATACATTCGGGTCTCATTGAAATACCAGTGCATTCGCAGCACCAGTAGTCCATTGCTTATGGTGGTGCGACACACAATATGTTACTTTCAAATGCAATGTCTGTATAAACCCCTGCCATTCGAGTATTGCATTTACTTTCATTGAAAATCACTTTTTTATACAAAAAATTTCTTATTCTGTTTGAGTCACATATCCATTGCTATACTAAACAAGTAATAGGTTTTGGTATTCGTCTGATGCCATCCACACCACAGTTAAGATACAGAGCACTCATTGAACTGCTTTACTGGCAATGGTATCGCTCTGGTAGAGGGACTGGTAGGCTATGGAATGGTGTGTTATCTCTCTTCACGACTTGTTTGCCAAAAACAAAATGACAAAAACATAAAAGTCTTTCGCTTCAAAGTGTCTTTGATTGCAATGACTTTGAAAATATCGCTCTAATGTCCTGTCGTTTGGCGTTTCCGTTCCCTTTCCTATCCCTTCGCACTAAACAATACTCTAAAAGGCATTCCTATTCACAGATTTTGGTGTTTTTATTATTGTTTTTATATATTTTGTGCAAAAAATGTGGCATTTTATGTGTGATTTGAAAGGATTTGCTGCGATGTGTCGTCTCTCATATCAACTCTCGATTATAAGTCGTGTAATACATGTCCCGCAGAAATGCTGGCATTTCTCGTTGCAAATGCTTTTTTGTCGCTTTCTTTACACAACTGAACAACAATTGCAAAGAGAAATAGTTTATTCATTTGTAGAAATGAATAGCTCTTTAGAAATGATGTGTAAAAAATTCATTCATTATTTGTTGGGCTGTTTTTGGCTATTTTTCTTGTCGTGTATCCACTATTAGACATAAGTCTTGTGTGGATCTCTCTCTCTCTCTCTCTCTCTCCATCCGAGGCATCCTTTTATTGTTCGTATCATAAGAGAAAAGTTTGTTATTTTAATGTATTTTTTGTGTTCCAAAATGTTTTTTGTTGTAAAACTATTAGCCATTCTTTTAAGTATTTTTTGTGAAAATATTTCTATTTTAGTTTTGTTGTAATGTTTTATACCCACAACTATGTCTGGAATTTTATATAAGTTATAAGTTATTATATGTTTTTATAGTATTTAATAGTTTTGCTTTTGTGTCCACTATTTTGGCTAAAATTGAGTGAAAAGTTTTGTTAGTTTTTGAGTGTTTTGTTGTTTTTATAAAATAAAAGTTTGAATGAAATATTAGGAGAAAAGGATGAAATAAATTATAGTTTTGTGTAAATTTTATTCAGCATAAGGATTGATAGCAATAATGATTTTTATGATTCATAATTTGTTGGCGTTTTATGTTTGTATTTCGTATTTCCCTTTTTGATGACTGAAAATATATAACTTATAAAATACATAATATAAAGTTGATTTGCGAGATTAAAAAACTAGTCTTAAAATTCAAGTTTTTTAATTTTTTGCTTTTTTGTTTGGCGTATAACTTATATATTTTGTGGTCGTGTTGTGTATTTAATTTTGATACCCATTTCGCTGTCAAATCGAGAGCATCGACACCAAGAAAGAAGTAAACGATAAGAAAATTTCGTATAAATTGTGTTTGAATTATAATTTTTGCCAAAATATATGGGAAAGAGTTGTTGAATATTAGAGGGACTGGAGATTTGGAGGAGATTTTGGTGACCTTTTTTGTGTGAAACATACATATATTTTTTGGTGTCATATAATATCTCTCTGACAGTCGAGGTTTTATTTATAACATAAACTCTGCAAAACTGTTTTAATCCTAAAAATTGCGAAAATTTATAATATTTTTTTTTCTGAAATGCATTTTATTTTATTTTACAGCAAACTTTACTCTTTTTATTATCTCTCGTTTTATATTTTTGTTTATTTTGTCGAGAGTTTTAATATGAAATGCATTTGAGTTTTGTTGAGTGTATATATTGTTGAGTTTATGGCAAATATTCTTTGAGACCAAATAGATATTCTGTTATCTGGAGTGCAATTCATATCGTTTTATATATTTGCTATATATTTAATATATTTAATATATAAGTGTGTTTTTTATAGAATTATATTTTTTCTATACTTATAATCAGTTTTGATGGTTATCTCTATTATTGAATTTTTGTCTCATATTTACGACTCCATATTATGAGATACACTTATATTTCGCTATAAATCTAACGATTTTTATCTAAAATATAATAATATTAATAAAAATATAGTTTTTTATTCAATACATGCCCTAACCATTGGATACCATAGTTTAAGTTACGACAGGTCTGGCGTATATAACTTGCAGTGAAAAAAATAGTTATAAGAGTTTGGGATTACATTCCTATCCCTAAAAACTCAATTGAATTACATTTTTTCGTTACAGAGTCTTACGTAACATTTTGTAAGAAATATTCACTTTAATTATATTTTTGGATTTTCTATGGATTAGATTTAGTTTGCGCTTCAATTTAGTATATATATCGTCGTTGTATTCATTACGCGATAATATTTAATATAAGAAAATATTTTCTTTAATTCGTTTAGACGTTAAGAGAAAATTGAATTTTTTTGTCTCTTTTTTCTTCCCTCTTATCCCTAATATTCGCGTATTTTTACGACTTTTTTGTGCTGTCTTTCATTAATTATTTTGTTGTTATATTAGATTGAATTCTCTCTCGTCTTATATATTATTTTGATATTAATTTCTCGTTTGCCAACAAAATTCTCGTCCATTTCTATCGCTCTCTCTATCTATATGTGTGTGGAGGCGATGGCTATAAATATAAGTTATATTATATTTGCTGTAGTTTTGGTGAAAATATTTTTCTCATTCGCGAAATCACGTGAGTTGTAGAGGAAAAGTATTGTTTGAATTCTGGTCTCAAATATCAGTTTCAGGTTTTAATTTTCTGCTCGAGTTTTTGGTCGTTATCTACGAGTTTAGTATTAAAACTGGAGATCAGTTTTCTCTCTCGAAAACTCTTTTCCACTCGTTTAGCGAGAAATATATGTACGCAAAGGGTTGGACATCATCTGCCCAGGGGTTTGCGTATTAATATCTGTCCCCTTATGTCATGTGTTTCTAAATAGATGGTAAGATTTCATAAGAAATATGAGTCTTTAGTGCCATTTTTTATGCGCAAGAATTTCTGGACAATTACTCCGCTCTCGTAATCATTAAAAATAAATTTTGATAATTATTTTGAACAGAATTCTTGGTAAACAATTGAGAGAAAAAGTTTTGCCCAAACATGACATCCCTTGAGCGCTGGCTGTGTCTGCACTCGACTGATAATAACTTTTAGTGTCATCTCTCTCTCTCTCTCTCTCTCTCTCTCACACACACTCACTCACTCACACAAACACAGCGAAAATTTTCGACATCTATTTGTGTACACTTTTATGCAAATATTGATGTCATTTGTCGTCTCTCTCTCTCTCTCTCTCACCCGCACTAACTGACTATAAGTATAGTTTAGTTCGTGTCCTTTCATTTCAATTCATTTCATATTAAATCAATATTTGACGTCAAACTAAAACTCGCAGTTATATATGATGAACCACTCGTTCAATTCAAATGAGTTGTTATTTTGCTCCTAATCTAATGTTTATTTAATAAAAATAGGCAAAACTTTTTTATGTGACCAAAATATTGCGATCACAAATTGATTTTATGGATATATTTTCGAAAACCACTTAAAACTTTTTCCTATGTTTACTGTTTACTGGCGTTCATAATATGAAGTTTGCGAAAATGTCACTTATTTTTTAAATACATTTATATTAAATGATGAGAAAAATAAAGTATATTTCCTCTATCACTCGACTCGTAGAGAAACAAAGTATTGATTTTGTTTTGCATTAAAAAAGCAATATTATCGTTATGTTTATGACTGAATTCATTGAAATGAGAATAGCTTTTGTGTGTCTTTTTGAATGATAATTGAAAAGTCTTTTCTTTAGTTATATTTTGTTGTTTTGGCGAAAATTTAATTTTAAATCAAATTATATTCAATTAAATGCAGTCAACCACACCATACCATACCTACCATACCAGTCAGTTATGAAGCATACATTTAAATAGTGAATATTTTACAGTATAGCACTGTAACAGAGTGTGGTTTTTAATTAATTTTGTTTTACAAATCACTTGAATATTATAATGAATTTAAACTATTCTCGAGTCTCTCGCAGTTTATTTCTAGTCTTAATCAGTGTTTGCATTTGGATTTGTGCCCAATATTAGTGTCAATATTTAAATAAATTTTGCGCTCACTTTTGCCACACATTACCCACAACACCAGTACCCGCGAAATGCCTGATATACGGTACTGTAAGTATTAATTATAATTATACATATCCGACAGAAATTTTTCGCAAACTTTTGTTTATTGACAGAAATAAATATAATAAAGTTGTATTTATTCAAACAGTTGTAGTGTTATATTGGCAAAGATTTTTGCTGTCGATACTGTTTATGGTGTTTATATTGTGTCGTGTTTTTGTACATTTTTTCCATAATATATGTGATATTTCACTGCCGTTTTGTGTTTTGCAATCAATTTCATTTGCATTGAAATAATATGTTATTTTCTGTGTTTATATTAAAATATATTAAAAGCACTTAAAACTATAGACGACATATGGCAGTGGAAAACGGATTTCTGTGCCTATTTATAAATAATATATACGATTTGTTTAGAAATTCTGTGTTTTTATTTTGATTGCATTCTTGTTTTGCAATAATGAGAGAGAGAGAGAGAGAGAGAGAGAGAGAGAGATTTGTTGATTAGTTTTCTCTCATTCTCTATCTATATTCCTCTAAGTCTTCTGATCTTCTGATGTGTTTTTGTATGCAATTTGTGATGAGATTTGTCTCTCAAGAGCTAAGAGGGAGAGTAGGGTTTACTCATCCATGAGATGCCAAACACACAAAAAACGTGATCACATCTAAAGGAGAAATTCTGTACATTCTGTAGACTCACAATATTGTAGTGAATATTCTGTGCATTTGTGTAATACTTACTGTCTCTGAAGTAATCGTTGAAAAACATCTTGTTTTTAAATGCGAGCAAAGAGTTATTAACAGAGTTTTTACGGGAAATATATTTTTGTATATAATTTAATGTCTTATTAGAGACGCATAGCTCTGAACAATGAATAGCAACGTGTATTGTGTCTTGAAATGACATTTTTCTAGAAAATTATTTTTTGCTTAATTTAAAAGTCTTTTTATTTCGTTGTATTGTTGCTGTCGTTCCCAAACATACATGTCTTTGGCATGTATTGCCGTATATAACGACTATTACTCATACCTTAATGGGAGAGTAAGTTATTATTAAATAATGGAAAGTAAAGTGAAATTGTTTTTAAGTCTCCAAAACACTATTCTGTGCCCTAATTATGAAGAAATGTTTTGTAGTTTTGGCGCTCGCTTTGCATTGTTGTACTCCCTTTGGGATTGGATTTTAGTTTTTCTAGCAGTACTGAGAAAGTACTGTATTTTTGTTTTTCTATCGATATTGGCTGAGCCATTAGATGAGCAGACATTAGTGTAAAACAAAACAGGAATGAGAGAGAGAGAGAGAGAGAGAGAGAGAGAGAGAGAGAGAGACTGCTAGTCTTTAGTCTTTATTTATAATTTTGTTCATTAGTTTTTGCATGTTTTTGGTCTAATTTCTAGCATTACATGAGCTGTTGTTAGTGTTAGTACTACAACACAAACTGCAGTCGTCTTCTGATCTCTCGATTTCAATGCCAACTCTAAGACACAAATGTGTTTCACTTAATGGGCTTTACATATGATTTAATGGCATCTCATTCGCACATCTCTCTCATCTCTTCTCTCTTTTTGCTCTCCCAATACATCTCTCCGACTGAGAAATGTTAGCAAAAATAGTATATATAACTCATGTGAAGAATACTACTCTCTATTTTGGATGCCTTTTGATGTAATACCGGCCCAGAAATCTAATGTCTTAAAGTGATGTTTCAATAATTTTTGCCTTTATTTCTTATATTGTACTCTATTCTCAGAAACCATTTTCTCAAAGTGTATTTAAATCCTCTTTTTGCCTATTGTTTTGTTTTATATATCGCTAAGACTTTTGGCGTTTTTTATTTGTTTGAAAGTCTTTGTCGATAATCTCAAGACTCGTATTCAAATAATCTTTTCATATAATAAAATAAGTCTTAAATATATTTTTCTCTTATTGTTATTGAAATGTGTACGAAATAAAGGCTCATTTATATAGTCCCTGGCAATGTTTGCCATAATTTTTTGTTATTCGCTTTTTTCGCTCTCAATGTTTGTTTGAGTTTTGATTTTTCGCGAACTTCGACGAAATTGCATAGAGATGTGAACAGAGGCTATAAAAGTAGTGATCATTTTATTTATTAAATCCAAATCTATGTTTTCCCATTGCATTAGTATTTACTCTCACTTTATATGCATTGCTTTTTCTGGTCGACACACATATAGTATGTTATATTGTTTTGCATTCGTATAGATATTTGTTGTATAAAAGATTTATTGCCAGTTATTGGACTCAATCCAACTTTATTTGATTGGATTTGTGCTCTCTTTCTCTCTCTCTCCTCTGTCTCTCTCATTCTCTCTGTACTCTAGCCATCCATTCATTGGTCCATATATTGTAAAACTGTGTCTTTCTCTATCACTTCACTTATTACTTGTGTGTTCTTTACTCCAGAAGAATATTCTCTCTATTGATAGGACTACTACTCATCTATAGATTTCTCTCTCCCATACCCTTCCCTTCCCCTCTCTCTTTCACATCTCTCTCTCTCTCTCTCCCTCCCATCCCTTGAATTTCCTCTCAGTTCACTATATTTTGATTTTTGAATTGATTTTTCCATTCTTTCGATTTTCCCTTTTATTTGTTTGTAATATAAAAATATTTTTATTGATTGACTCAAACTCCCAAACCAACGCCTTTTGCACAACTATTTTCTATCTATGGATTTAATTTTATTTTATTGAATATAATGTTCTCTCTCTCTCTCTCTCTCTCTCTCTCGCAGCGACAATAAATGAAAATAAGTTTCTTTTCTCTATATTTTTATTTGATTTTTCTCTCGCTATCTATTGATTTGAAGTATTTCTAAGACAGTATTTGATCTCAACTTTCGATTGATTTTCAATAATAAAAATAAATAAAACTTTCACAAAATTTCTTGCCATTACTATATATTTTGTGCTGAAGTTTGCCGTTTATTCTCATTCTCGTGCGTAATGTCTACCGAAAAAATATTGTATATAATAAGCAAATTTGGTATAATTTAATAGATTTATTTTTGGCATTTTATTTTTCATATATTTATACTTTTTTATGGCAACTAATGATGGGAAGGGATGGAGGAATGACTGGCTTTTAAAACGATATGTATAGCTACTAAAACAAATTATTCGTACATTTAATGACTTTAAGTTTGACTGGATTTTAGTTAATGTTTTCTCTCATTTCGGTATAAAATATATAGATTTTTGTACTTAAGACTAGCGATAGAGAAGTCTGGCCTTTATTTTCGCTCTGTATTTAAATTGAGTTAATTTTCTGTTCAAACAAAAAACATAAAACTCAAACACAAATAAAAAACTACACAATTTTCTAATGGATTTTCTTTATTATTATTCTCTCTCTCTCTCCCCCTCCCTCTCTCTCTCTCTCATGTATTACGCAATGTGTAGTTCACTTGAAGTTGGGTTTTGTGTTCACTTTATTTTTCAATTAAAACTCCAATAATAGAGTTTCGTTTGTAATAGAGTTATATAATGTAGAGACAGGCCATGGAGTAGTGACTTAACTGTATATGCGATAAATGTTTTTGCAATACCTATACCACGGGTACAAATCACTGGAACCGATAAATTCCTGGCACTCTATGCGTTGATTACGAGATCTATTTTTTGTGATCCATTACTACAAAACCACTTCTAATGACAGTTTATTTATACAACATTTTCACGATTTTCTATTCACTCGTATATAATATATATTTTGCCATTAATTTCTAATTTTCATTATTGACTGCTTTTTATTTTGTTGTTTATATTGTGTTCAGGAAAATATATTTAGAGCATATATGGTGTGTGTACTGTATAACCCTTTGTCAGTATTACAGGTATTATGATTGCATATATCGATATACAGTACCTGTAATACCTGTCTAAGGTGTCTGTCTACCCGAGAATAATGTTCTGTATTTGTAATATAATAATAATTTTTTCTCAAACCATTCACTATATTCACAGCATTTGAATCATTCAAATGGGAAATGCATTTCCATTTGATTTATGGCTTTAATAGACAATAGAATTGCAAATTAAAATCAACACAAGATTTGTTTTGTTTTTTGTCTTACATTTATTTCATATGTAATAATTTTTTATTGCACTTAAGTTGTAATTAAATATGCCAGCTCTTTTATGTGTCGTTCCCTTTTCACTCGCTTTTTTATTGCTCTTGTTATTGACTTTAATGACCGGAATATATGTTAAAATATTTAATTTATTTCTTATCTTATCTCCAGGTTATCAGATGAGAGGCTATACGACAGGGACGGCAGGACGGGGTCGCTGAACAGTTACGAGCGGATTGTGGACAGGGGTGACAATCCCTATATCAAGAGGAATATCGGGTATTTGGATGATCCCAGCGATTATCCAAACAGAAGTCGATCTCGTGATAGACATTTTAGTCGTAATATTAATAATAATAATAGTAGTTATGGCGACCCATTAGACAGGTATGTGCTCTCAGCCGACGCTCACTGTCCACCCAAATGACAGTTATTTGTGTAGACATAGCGTACGAAATGCATGTGAATTCAATTTGGACTCAATTTTTGCTTTTTTGTTGGTTATAACCTACTGTTCAGTAATGAGATATATATTTAGTGGTAGTTTTGTTTTTATTTTATTTTTGTTTGTTTGACGCCATATAATGAGTTTCTATTCATTATATAAAAAGGTATCCATTGTAATGAGATTTTCGTACACTATTCAATCAATGGACACGAAATATGTTGTGTTAGAAATGGGGGTAATTTTCTGAATATATTTGTAATTTTATGTTTGATTAGTTTTGTTGTATTATTATATTTTATGTCATCTCTAATACACACACAATAAAGTTGATTATAAGCGGAGTGTTCATTATAAAGGGTCAGTTCATTAACTAAATGGCATTCCAGCTGTAGATTTGATAGCATATAGACTGCGAGCCTCTAATCTAATTGTGTTAATTTGAGTCCAAACTAAAAGCAAAACAAACACAAAGAACTGAAATTTAATTAAACCCCAAAAAAAGACAAACTTTTGTCTCTCTTTCACTCCATTAGACTATTATCTAATTTATGTCTTATATTCCTTTGCGTCTCACCCCAGCCGTACCCCCCATTTCCGGACGTACCCCCACAGGAACAGCCAGCCCTCGTTTGACGGGCAGCGGTACCCGTCGACGGAACAGCTGCTCGACGACCCCAATGTCAATAGCAATACCTCTACGACCACCTCATCGCTGTCCGGACAACGGGGCGGTTTGGTGGGCGGCCCCGCGCAGGGCTCCACTGCCGCCTCCCGGCGCATGACGTCGGTGTCGACGACCAGCGGCGGCGTCTCGTCGACGGTGTCCTCACCGCCGCTCAAGAAGAAGAAGAAGAAGACGAAACAGTCGTTGCGGTCGCACTCGGCGTCGCCGTCGCCCTCCCGGTCCAGTTCGTTGAGTTCGGCGCGCAGTCACTCGCCCTCCTCCTCATCCAACATATCGACGTCCAGCCCCTCCAGTCGTAGTCCATCGCCCGCCAAATCTCAGTCCCCATTGTATGTATCGATTGTCTGTTTGGTTTCAGTGTCTTATTGTCTAACGATGTGATTATCTCTCTGTCTGTGTGGACACGAATGCAGATCATTGTACAGCAGTCGCAAAGAACGAAGCAGTTCTGTGTTGATATCGGCGGCCACGACCACCAACAACATCACCACCACATCCACTCAGGGTTCCAATCACACGCCACTCCATAATAGCGCCGGCACTCCCGGCTCCGACAGCTCCGCAGATAAGGACGACAGTCGGCCCCTCGCCATCTGCGTCAAGAACTTACCCGTCAGGTCGACAGGTATGTCATGACTACCGACCCTCTCATGACCCTCTAGACTTTTAATTGATTACATTATTTGCAAATATTTTGTAATCGATTTGCAAGTCGTTTGTGTGTTTGAGTTATAAATTGATTGCTGTGTTTGTATTAATGTATTAATGTCGTGTGTTTGACGTGTCGTTCCCCACATCTAGACTCGAGCTTAAAAGATGGTCTGTTCCACGAGTACAAGAAGCACGGGAAGGTGACAATGGTGAAGGTGGTGGGCCAGGGGACAGACAGGTTTGCCGTCGTCTGCTTCAAAAAGCCCGAAGACGTTGACAAAGCGCTCGTAGAGTCAAAGGTCAGTCCCGGCGCTCATACATCTCTCTCACTCGTACTCTCCCTTTCCATTACAATCGTATCAATCATTACATTCAATAGAAATTTCGTTTTGATTTTCCATTCATTTATCGCTATTTTTGCCTTTTTATTCATAAAACGATTTTTACTTTTCGCTTAATTTCTAAGAAATTCTGAATTCATCTTATTTTTGGCTGTATTTTTGGATTCGTTACAAGAATTTTAATGAATTTCTAATAAATTTGTTTTTGTTTTTTCTTTCATTTCGTTTGGCATTTAATCTCATGGTTACGAATAGGAGAAGCAATTCTTCGGCTGTAAGATCGAGGTGTCGGCGCACGAGGGCATCGACGCAGAGGACAACGACTTCCGACCCCTGGAGGCCGAGCTCGACGAACACCACCCGAAGGCCACGCGAACCCTATTTGTCGGCAACTTAGAGAGGGATGTGTCGACCTCTGACCTGAAGGCCCACTTCGAGCAGTTCGGAGAGATTATCGTAAGTTTTGGTTGTCTTTGTTTTGACCACTAATTAGCCGTTTATTTGCACTGCAATTGAGTGGCTCTGTTGTGTCCACTAATTGCTGTGCGATATGACTGTTATATGTGTTGATTGCGACATAAACTTAATGATTGTGTGTTTTTGTCGACCGGAACAGGAGATCGACATCAAAAAGCAGGCAAACATGACGTCCTACGCGTTCATCCAGTTCGCGGACATCACGTCTGTGGTGAAGGCGATGCGCAAACTGGACGGCGAGAATTTGGGCCAAAACCGCATAAAACTGGGTTTCGGCAAATCCATGCCAACCACCTGTGTTTGGATACATGGCGTCAGCGAACAGGTGACCGAGAAGTCGCTGTTATGGCAGGCAAACAGGTTCGGCACAGTTGTCAACCATATGCTGGACAGACAGCGCCAGAACGCCCTCATATTCTACGACAGCGTCGAGTGCGCCCAGAATGCGGTGCAGGACCTGAAGGGCCGGGTGTTGAGCGGACGCAAAATGCAAGTGGACTTCGCGTCCCGCGAGTGCCAAACGGCGTTCTTTGAGAACATGGAGCTCTCCGGACAGATACCGCCGCAGAGCACCGGTACTCCTGGCGAGAGGTCGTGGGAGCAGACGACGAGAAGGCCGTTGAGCAACAGCGCCCCCAACCAGTGGCCGGAGTTCGACGACCGACTGACCGGCTATGACGGACACAACAACAACAATAACAACAACAGCAACAGTCGGGGCCACTCCGGGCGCTATCAGTCACGCACACCGGGCCGTAGTTATCGTCCGCAGTCGCCGATCCCTTTCCAACGCAATTCGCAAACGGGTTACGGAGGCGGCGGTCGGGGACGGGCTTATCAGAGGTTCCCATCGGCGTCAGACACCTATAACGAAGACTTTGTTGAGCGCCGGCATCGATACGACCCGTCGCCGGACGTGGACTACGACGACTTGTCCGACCACGAGAGGGACGCCTACGGGCGGGACAGGAGTCGCGAGTTGAGCGAGACGTGCAGCAAATCCTATTCCCCTCTGTCGACGTCCCGGCGCAGTGAGAGTCCCAAAGAGGGGCGCCGGGAGGGTCGTCGCAGCACAAGTCCGTACTCTAAAAGTGATATCTCGAACAGTAGAGACAAATCGGACGCAGAGCTCAGCCAACACTCAAAGGACAGGTGCGTCGCCAGTCGGCGCTCGTCCGACGACATACACGACGAGTGGAAGCCGTCCGCAGCGGGAGACCCGTTGCTGGAAAGGAGGCGCCAGAAGTCGCAGCACAAGTCCGCCTGTGATCCCGACATTACATGTCATTCGCCGCCCCAACCGGTGGGCCGGCGGTTGAGTCATAGCAAGAGTCCGAAGGAGAAGGGGCTGTTGGCGCACATGAGCGCCGGCAGCAAAGGCCAGAACACACCCCAAAGTCCCACCGCTAGTCCCTGTACGTCGAGTCTGGCGTCGCCGGTGCGGACAGACTTTCCGGACGCCGACCCGGACAAGGAGTTTGACGTGAGTCGCGATTACGGGTCGGCCGGCGTGTGGCGCCGGAAGTCGGCGGACGACTCGATGCAACTGGACGTGAGCACCGACTCCTCATCCACACTACATCACCACCACCGGCAACGGTCAGACTCTGTGCTGTCCGACTCCAGTGATAACGGCTTCGTGGGCCGGGAGTCGGCGCCGGCGTCGTTGAAACGCAAGCGCGTGGACAGCGAGTCGCCCGACACTCCAACGTGTAGTTCCTCGGAAGCCATCGGACACCTCGAGAGGAAGAAGCGACTGCTGGTGTGTGTGGACGGACTCGCGGGCGGCGCCGCCAGTGGCGGCCATAAAGAACGGTCGCCGGCCGGTAGCGCCGCCTCTGTGGGCGCGTCGAAGGGCTCGTCCGTCGGCCACGAGCTGGTGGACGGGCTGGTGAACAGTGAGACCAATATCCGACAGTTGGCCAAATTGCTCAAACGGAGGCCCAGTAGCTCGGGTGCCGCCAGTGATATCAAATCAAAAGGGAGTGTCATTAGTCTGATTGAACAGCTCTGCACTGACCAACACATCGCCGACATGATCGCCACCGACAAGACCCGGTCCGCCAAACATAATAGTATTATTAGTACAAAGTCTGCCAAATGCTCATACGGTGCTAAGGATACCAGTGCACTGTCGGGCGCCATGCGTGTCATCGACGCCACCACCACGCTGGTGAACCACACGTGGCCCGACCCCCGCCGCCAACAACAGTCGGCCAGTCCGTGCGCGACGGCGGCCGTGGCGGCGGCCGCGCTGTCGGCGCTCACCTCCCTGTCCACGAACGCCTGTTCCGCTCAATTGTGTGCAACGCATACAACAAACTGCAAACAAATGCACCGAAAGCTGGAGAGGAGTGACGCCATATACGAGCTCTCGTGCGACGCCGACGTGACTGTCCTGTCGCGGGTGTCGAGCACAGGGATCGAGTGCGTCGACCGGACACTACTGAAGACGGCGGCGCCCGACATGACGGTCCACACGACGACTCCCAAACTGGACGACCACTGTTCCAGTGAAGTGTCGTCCAGTAGTGACAAAGTGGCGAATGCTTTGGCAGCCAACGGACCGCCGCTCGCGAGGCTTATCGTCTGTCCGCTGAGTCTACCGCTCCCGGAGTTTGCCATCACGACGAGGGCGGGTGCGGTAGGTGTGGGCGCCGGTGCAGCGAAAGTGACGAACGTTGGCGCGACTGTACAGCCGTCGCACCTGTCGCCCAAAAGCACGACAATTATGAGCCCTTTGGGCCAAATGTCGCCCAACAGTGTTGTGCCAAAGAATAAACTGAGGGACAGTAGTAAACAACAACCGATTCTCTCCATAGACAACAGTCTGGTGACGACCACCGATAATCCCGATTCCAATACCGCGAGTGATACCAAAGCCCTGTTGACGGGCGCCGGCAGTGCTGGCAAAGTGCCCGCCAAACAGGACACGGCGTTTGACGAGATCTCAGACCCGGATATGTCGCCCACGCGGTCGCCCACCTCTTTCGAAGACCGCATCCGAGCCCTGGACGCCAAGTACACGGCCTGGAAGGGCAGTCAGACGAGTACGGGGTCGGCGCCCACCACTCCCGGCGTCACAACGGCGGCGGCGAAGGCCGAGAAGACGCCCACCCCTACCATCGATTACAGCAAATACAACATCAAGAAGAAGAGTCAAATCAACTCGACGTCGAGCACCGACTCGCAGACCAGCGAACCCTCAGATATCGTGAAGAATCTGCTGTCGAAGTCGTCGATCTTTGATCAGGACTCCAAGCGTCTGGAGCTGATCCACGAGAAGTACGAACCCAAAGACGTGTCCCAACACGACCAGTCGCTGGCCGCCCAGTCCTCCTCCACCTCTTCAACGCCGACCGGCTCTCAAAAACCAGTGTTCAGAACGAAAGCCGCGGCCAAAGAGTTCTCAACGCCCGCCACAATACCAGCGACGGCGGGCGCACTACAGCCAAAGACATCCGTATCATCTCATCACTCATCCCATCACTCATCGCATCACTCCTCGTCCGGTCATCCGATTCCCGGCTCATTAGCGCGCAAACTGTCCGAACCCACGCGTATGCCGTCTGTCAAGAAGGAGCCGTTAACTCCGACCACACCGTTGACGCCGGCGCCCAACTCGGCGCCCGCTCGCGGTGTCGGCGCCAACCCATTCGCGCCGTTCTCCCGGTCGACGTCCGGCGGCGCGACCGTCGCGCCCAACGCCAGCGCGAGTACGTCGTCAACGGCCGGCCCCGCAGTCGCCGGCACTCGTCTGCCGCAATCAAACCTATTGGGCGGACTCAACATCAAAAAGGAGTCTACGATACCGACTACCGGTGCCGTTGGCACGCCCAAAGACGGTGCAAAACAGGGTCCGCCGCGAGATCCGCGCGAAAATCGCGACCCAAGGGTTGCCGTCAAGAAAGACAATACTATCCACAATATGTCGAACTCGAGTGCAATGAACATGAAGTCCGACACAACCGGCGCCACGGGTCTCAAGAAGGACTTGTCGGCCGGCAATCCGCTGAAGAGCGACTTCGCCAAAAAGGCGTCCCAATTGGCGCAACACTCGTCGTCATTACCGCCCCATTTGGCTGCCGGCGACCGCTTCTCCAGCAAAGCGCAGAACCCGTTCCCGACGACTGCCGCGAATCCGAGAGCGCCGGCAGACGTGTCGTCGTCTTCGGCCAAGAAAAGTGAACAACAGATGAAAAAGCATTCGACAAGCGATTCAGTCGACACGAACGACTCGGAGGGCTGGTATCGCATGTCGAGCACCGACTCTAACAAAGATAATAAGCCAAACAAATCGGATAAACTGAAACACCACTCGCAGAGCGGTTCCATTGGCGGTAAGGACGGCGCCGACACCTCAGCGAAGGATAAGTCGTCGACGAAACAGCTGTCGACCGATAAGTCCGATAAGAAGTCGTCGTCGGATGTGAACAGAAGTGTCGATAAGAATAAAATGATAAATAAATTGTCGAAAGAGGAGAAGAAGTTCCCGAAGAATAAGGACAACAAACAGCTGTCGAAAGAGTCGAGCAAAGAGTCCAAAGATAAGGACAAGTCTTTGAAATCTAAGTCATCGACGGACTCGAAGTCTGAGAAAAAGTCGTTCGACTCGAAGGGCGAGAAGTCGGAGAAGTCGTCGAAATCGTCGGACAAACAGAAGTCTGAAAAGTCGGAAAAGAAGTCGAAAGACAAGTCAAAGGACGGAAGACTGAAGGCGTCGGAGATCCGGATGTTGCTATCGATTCCGGACGACGAGCCGACGTACTTCTCGATGTACGACAAAGTGAAGGCCCGGTCCAGCGCTAACCAGAACCTCAAAGTCGCCAAAGACATGGAGTGCGTCCGACAGAAGTTCAGTCAACTTAAGGACAAACGCCAGAAACACGACGACAGGAACAGGACGACGAGTCAGGACACGGACTCGGACTCAGAGGACACTTTCCGCGAGAGACTGCTGTCGAAGCAGAAGAAGTCGTCGCTCCAGAAGAAGCGTAAAATCATTTTCGACACGACGTCCGACTCGTCGTCCGACGACGACGAGAGCGATTCGGACGGCGCCTCAAAACAGTCGTCGAAGATGTCGTCGAAACAGAAGCTGAAGCAGAACCGCAAGCTGTTGGCCTCCATGGCCAAGGATAGCGACTCCGACAGCGATGTGATGGTCGGCGCTAAACCCCAACAACACAAGTCTTTGGCCGCCCATAAGAAGTCGTCGCAAAAGGAGACCATTTATAGCAGCGACTCATCGATGCCTGACTTGAGTTCACCGAAACTGAACGCCAAGAGCGCGAAGACGCCGATGAAGAATAAGTTGATGAGTAAGTCGTCGGACGAGTCCAGCGATGAGGAGCTGATGCCTCAGAAGCAGTCGCTGCTGAAGAAGAAGAAGGAACTGAAAAAGAAGTCTAAGAAAGACAAAGACGTGACACAAAAATGTGACAAACTTTCGCTCAAAGAGTCGAAACCCGATTTGAAAGACAAAAGTGAGTCGAAGTCCAGCTTCTCGTCGGACAGTAAGTCGCAAACGAGTGGCATCTCTTCGGTCGACAAACAGAAGCCGAAAAATAAGTTGTCGAAAGAGAAGGACTCAAAGGATAAGGAGCTTAAGAAGCGTAAGGAGAGCTCCGGCACCGACAACGAGGACTCGACCTCTAATACAAAACACGCGAAACTCGCCAAACGTAAGAAAAAGAAGTCGAAGGCATCGAAAGTGGCCAAAGAAAAGAGGCATTCCTCGAGTCAAAGGGAAGACGGCAAGAGTGGCAAACACGGCGACACCTCATCTGCCGGCGCCGCCAAACAAGACATTCCCAGCGATCACGACATGCGGTCGTCGGGAATGTCCGACTTGGAGGAGGCGCTCAAACGAGACTATCCGGAGGTTGAGACGGACAGTGAGCCGCACATTCATGTCCTTAAGTGTTACAATAAGGAGATCCATAAGGATAAGGAGCATAAGGAACACTCGCATTCCCATCACTCGCACCCACACCCACACCCACACCCTCATCCACATCCACATCCGGCGCCACGCGGTGTTGTGTCGCACACAGAGTGGGAGAAGTCGGAGACTGTGGGCTCCAAATCCGGTGATAAGTCGACGCCACCGACCAATAAGCTGTTGTCCAAAGCCGGCGCTCAATCCGTGTCCAAACCGACCGATAAGAGCGCGGCTGAGAAGTCTGGCATAAAATCGCCCAAAAAGGCGCTCAAAGAGTCCGTTAAGGAACCGGTGGCTAAAGAGGCGGCCCTTAAAGAGAAGGAAATGGACGGCAAAAAGCGTTCGTCAGAAACGATTAAATCGACGAAAGAGGACAAAGCGTTGGCTAAGGAAGAGATGAAACGTAAGAAACTGAAGAAACAGATGAAACAGAAGGAAAAGGAGCGCAAAGAGAAGGACAGCAAAGAGGTTAAGGAGAAGACGCACGAGATTAAGGCGAAGGATAAGAGGGACGATAAGGACAGACCCGACAAAGAGTCGCTGAAAAAGGCCGACTCCAAGACTAAGACCAAAGAGGATGTGTTCAAAACGAAGTGCTCGCCCTCTCCGCCGCCCAAAACGCCTGACCTCTTGAAGTTGTCGGCCTCTCCATCGTATAGCGATCTGATTGCCGGTAACGACTCGTCCTCATCGGACTCGAAGGTGGACGAGGATCTGCTGAAGAACGCCCGTATGCTGGAGGAGTGTATGATGGCTGACAACGCCTCCGACTCGTCCAACTCGTCCTCCTCGGACCTGATCACCGGTCACAACAAGTCGGCTAAAGGCCCGCAAATCCCGATCACGAGTCTTATAAAGCCGGCCAAAGAGGACCAGAAGTCACAACAGCGCCGGTACGAGGAGGAGGCGGCCATTCAGTCGCTGCGACTCCAGAAAGAGCTCCAGTCGATGGAGGAGCGATCGGTGGATGAGAGGCCGGACCACGTCATGAAAGACATTAAGAGGCCCTTCGAGAACATCGGCCACGAAGTGGCGGTCGTCCACAAGTCGACCGTCGAATCGGTCCACAACAAGACTAAGCCATCCATTGAAGACACGATATTCGGCGCCATTAGTCACAAGACTGTCACCAAAGACAGCGTCTTCGGCGACGCCATTGACGAGAAGATTATCGAGGAGTCGAAAGAGTCGGAAATTGACGACAAGAGGGCGATGGAGGACGACCTGGCGGTGGCGGCGCTCCTGCAGGACATGTCTGAGCCCGTGTTCACCGATGATTACAAAGAACCGGACGAATACGTGTCGGCGCCGGCCGTACAGATCGACGAGATGTCATACATAGGAATGTTGGGCGACGAGGAACCGCCCCTTCAGATAGCGATGTCTCCGCAGGACTCGGCCCTCACTGACGAGACCACCGCCGCTCTCAAGTCCATCAGCGATGACTTGATTGACAAGACTTCACCACAAACTGTAGATAAGAGTGATTTGATTGACGACTCCATTCACACCAAAGCCATCATCACTGAGATTAAGACCGAAGACAACGTCGTCTCAGATATTAAGAAGGAGTCCGACAATGAATGGCACACATCGGTGCCCACGACTACAGCCGCGTCGGCTACCGGTGCTGTCGTTCAACAGTCAATTAAATCGGAGTTTGAATCTATTGAACGACAACTGAAATCACCAGAAATGCGACACAAAGATACGGATCTGTTGCTGATTCCGAAGATTGAGTCGACAGTCAGTGCGGACCCACATAAAGATGACCACAAATCTGTTATTACGTCCGCCGCAGACAATACACCGACGACTAAGACGTTAACAGAACTATCACTCATTACGACGACAACTGATGTCAAGACTGAACCCAAACCAACGCCAGAGATAACTGACAACAAGAGCGACGCCCTGTCCATCACTAGACTCCTGTCGCCAAAAATTCTGTTGCCATCTGTGGCCGAAACCACTGCAGATGACCGCAGAGACACCTGTAGTGATGGCGGAGTGTCTGATAAGACCGAGATATTTGATGATGAGGTTGAAGGCGTTGAACCACATCCGCCTCAACAGAAAGCGCCGGCGGTTGAGCCAACAGCCATACCGGTGCCCACAATCGAGGTGAAGGCGCCGACTGTCGCCCCGACAATGGACTCGAAGCAGTCGGTGGCGGACGAGAGTCGCGACGAGTCTGAGTCGGACGACAAGAAGACGTGCGAACGGCCGCGAAGGGGACGGAGGGCTAAGACCCGTAAGTTCTCGGAGTCGTCGCTACAACTGCCCCGATATGAGACGGGATGCGTGTCCGCCGCCGCCACTACCGGTGCCGTTAACGCTGTGCCTACGATCACCACTACAGCGGCGACCCCTACAACCACTTCAACAACGACGCCGACAATCCAACCGCTGTTGACATCCCCGCCAAAGAGAGGCCCCAAACCAATGCCCGAACGGGCGGTACGTCGAAGCGGTCGCACCGCCGCCGGCACGGAGTCGACCACAGCTGCGGCCGATGAGCACCAGAACGACAACGACATGTCCGGCGACGAGCACAGCCTGAAGATCGACGAACAGCCCGTCCACGAGACAGAAGAGCCCAAGAAAGTGGGCAAAAGAGGGCGCAAGAAGAAGGTGTCGGGAACTCTACCGGTGCCCGACCTGTCGATGGGAAAGGCGACCGAAGCGGACATTCAGAAGAAGGAGAGGATATTACTGTCCCTATCGGTGCCGACTGACAAGAGCACCGCTCCCGCAGACAAGAGGTACGATGTGTTTGAGTTTGTGGACGAGGAGGAGGATGGGCCGCAACTGCCGCTCGAGTCGCTCCACAAGAGCGCCGACATCTCGAAACAACAACAACAGCCAACGCCAGTGTCCGCCCACTCGTCGGTGATCACCGAATCGATTGACACGAATGCCAACAATAGTGTCAATAATAATAAGAAGCATTCGATGGCAGCCGCTGTCGAAGAGCCCATACCGACTGTGACACTGCCGGTGCCCAAAGTGGCGGCTCTCGCGGACAGTCATCACTCGCACGGTTCGAGCGGCCATCCCGTTGAACAGCAAACGGGCAAAGAATACGTGTCGGAAGTGTCACAACACGGAAAGCTGTCGATAACCATACGATTGCACTCAAAGGACGGACAGGACGGCTGCGGTGCCGAAGTGGTCAAGACATCCAAAGCCCTGCACACCGAAGCAGATGACGGCAAACAGACGATCTCAACGCCTATACCGCCGATGGCCACCACTCCTGTCAAAGTTGGCGCCGCTGTTGACGCGATAACCGCCGGTTCGTCCGGTAGTGTCGTGTCTGCCGGTGCTGACGGCCAACAGAGCAAAGCTGTTCGTAAGTCCGCGCGACTCATGTCTCAGACGCCCAAAACCACTGTCGATGAGACCATCGAAGACGTGATCAAAGGGTCGCACAAAGAGGAGAGCAAATCGAAACGCATTACGCGATCGAGTCGTAAGAGTGAAGAACAACAGGAACTGGAGGACGACCACAACGACGGTATGTCTGACACTCTTATCGCTATAATTGATGTATACTTTGTGTACAATGTCTGCGAGTTTTTATCACTCGCTCTGTAATCCAAATGTTTCGTACGAATGACTGATTAGTTGTGAACTTTTATTTGATGCTCTTTTTCTATATTTATTTTTATTTTTATATATAGTTTTTGTTATCAAATGTTTGCTTATGTTTTACGATATATTTATAGCAACTGTTATAATAATAATTTTGTTTTATTTTACTTATTTTTAGTTGTAAATGTTTTAGTAATGCTGTTGTCATAAGTTATGGTTATAGCGTGATGTGACTCCGATATAAAAATTTAGTGAATTGCGAAAGTGTTGTGTAGACTATATTTATTAATTAAATGTG
>CAJPVJ010000457.1:0-21546 GCA_905397405.1 Oppiella nova
GCTGTATGTGGATTATCCCGGAGATTAGCATAAGTAGCGCATTGCATATCACCCAAAGCCACCATCACTGGTGTCTTCGTCTTAATTCCTAACCAATTAAACTGAGTCTCGCCGGCAATGGATCCACATTTCTTCACAATAGGCAGCAAATGGATCGGAAAATCATGGCTTTTGAGGCTTGCAATGAAATGACAACAAAAGTTACATTAATTGAATGGAAATGGTTTAGTGCTAATAAAAAAGCAATAAAAAAACACAAATTCAGAGCCAATGCTAACATGTATTCATTCCATGAGTGGCCAATTGGGTCAAAATATCCCCAACTCATGGCGTTTTGAGAGCTCATTAGGGGTCGTTTGAGGTGACATAAAACGGCCACAACATAGTCCATAATAGTTGCACTGCTATTAAATTGGTTCAACAATTGGTTTGAATGTCTCTGTAACCAGAATATAGTGGCGCACCCGAAGCCACTGCTTATACACGTGTTGTACGAGTGAGGAGTGGGCAGTGAGGCTATGAACTGATCGGTGCATCGGCTGTCCTGCCAGTTGTATAAATCACTTACAGATGTTTGGTTTACTTTGAATTCTTCAGTTTTAGGCAAATATTCATAGTATGACTGATTGTCCCACAGAACGCATCCATGCATTTGTCCGCAAATCGATATTAGTTTGACATTTGCTCGCAATTGTGCGTCAAATAGCGATAATGTCTTTTGGATACTTTCCACAATTGTTCCCACATCTTGTTGACAATAGTTTGGAAAGTTTTTCAGTTTCTCATTCATTTGAAAATTATACTTATTTTTATGAGTGGCTATTATTTTCTGGCTATTCGTATCGAGTAAACTAATTTTAACACTAGTGCTCCCAATATCAATGCCAGCAATTAATGACATTTTGTGATTATTTTGTTTTGAAATTCAAACAAACATCAATTGTAATACTGTATTATATTTCAAAACAATTTCTATACTTTTTTAAGTAGTTTAACAATTAAATAATATATAAAATTTCAAAATATCATAACAAATCACGAGAATATTTTGTGGTTGAGTCCTGGTTTGGACATAAAACTCAAATATAAGGGCAACTGTTATGGAAAGTTTGATTTAATAACTACTTGAGGACTGCTATTGACGACATATCTTCCAATAGATTGCGATTTGGTTTTCCGTCTCCTCTCGTCTATTGAAGGCTAACCACTCTTTTAACTGACATTTATTGATATTTTTCACTTATATTAATATAAACACACAAATAAAAGTTCAATTACTTATAGCGAGGGGCAACTATTTTTAATAATACAATTTATACAGTATATGAAAGTTTATATATTTCAGCCAATTATTTTACAAATTAAATGAAAAAATTTATACTTAAACTAAACATAATATTAAATTTATAATATGGTTGTCATTAATGAATAATTTATGTACTGTATCTCTGCCAATTAATTAAACTTATATTACTTAATAATTATTCATTATACTCTGTATATAATAGCAGTTTTATAATTTTACTAAATGTATTTAAATATAAATATTACTTTCAAGATTGTTTAATTTCAAAATTTTATACAATTGATAGCAAAAATAATTTAATGTTTATATTATGTAATGCCAGATATTGAGACACTATTTTATAGTAAAGAAAATTATATATTTTATTCACAAAATTTAATTTTAGCAACCATTTGACACCCTTATCAATAAAGCGTAACCTTTCAGAAATTACAGAATTTTGTTTAGTTAATATTTTTGATTAAGTTATAAAATACGATTTAATTATTAAATTCATTTTAAGATAATTTGTAAAATATTTAAAATGATTTTAAATTATGAATTTGAATACGAGTATTTGCTTATGAAATATATTTTAACCGCTGGTAAGTCTAAGAATATTATACCAAATTATATAAATAACTGTCACATTATTTTTATAACTTATACAAATATTTTGCTTAATAGTTAAATGTTTTGATTAAGTGATTGAAACCATCACATGCTTTACATTTAGTATACATTTATCAAAAAGACGTCAATTAAATAAAAAATATATTAAAAATCAAATCTTAAGATAAGCTCTTATGTCATACTAATGTCAATGATATGAAAAGCTCATTTAACAAGGATAGGGTTAGCCATCGGAAGTACTCATAATTTTTCTTTCAAATGATACCTACTTTTGTAATTAATGACAATAACATGGAAAATTTAAAATAAATTTACTTTATTATCAAACTTAATTTGATATGAACATTATTTTAAGATACAGACTTGTTGTGAGAAAAATACTAATACCATACACTTGGCACACTTTTTATGTTTATCAACTCTTTGCCTATTTTACAGATTGTTTTTTCTTTTAAAATAAACAGCTTTTATATTAAAACAAATTGAGAAATCAAAGTTTCATCGTATGTATTGTGAGTCATATCTTCCTAACCATAACTACAAGAATTGATTCAATGCTTCAGTTAATTTACTACTCAGAGAAAAAATTAGGGATTTTAAGGCCAGTGTTTTAATGAATGGGATTTTATATTTTATAAGTTTAGTGTAAATTATTTTTAAAAAGCAATCAATTCAATGATAGCGTTATCACCAGAATAAACTGAATGCTTATCTGAAAATATAGTTTCCGTTTAGTGTTTGTCATAACATTTGGACTTTTGTTTTGAAACTTTAAAATTATCTATTTATTGTTTTGTCAATTTTATAAAGAAAATTATTATTCAAATTTTGTTTTCACTACTTCCGATATCTTAATCATTTTTACAATATTATATGAAAAACACTTTTGTTTTATGATCCAATTAAGCATAACAAATCAGATTAAAATATATCTGGTACTTTATAATATGGTATCAATATTATACAAATATCGCAATTAATTTTTAAAATACGGATACTATCATATAAGTTAGTTACTAATATACCGTACTTACATTGTTTTAATGCTTTTTCTTTTGCATTTTAATGTAAATTTAAATTTGCGTTTATTCGTAACTTACTTAATTATATATTTGATGATTATTACTTACAATTAAGATTTATCATCATTTCTAATAATTATATTAAGTTAATTTTTTGGTTTTATTAAATTTGAGACATTTTATTTGATATATTTTAATACTAAAAATAAAAATAATTCATATTAAATCAATTAAATAAAAATTTAAGTCAACATTTACGAATTAAATATTTATACAAATGATATTAATAGTTATAAGTTAGATTTTAACTTTTTGTCATTTATTAAACTAAATAAAATACAAAGCTTACATTACTATCCTTCAAATACAAGAGTATCTGCGTTTAATAATATAAACAGTATATTTAATAAAATTGATTATACTAACGGCACTAAAAATAATTAAATGGGATAATTGATTCATAAATTAAGCCTTTGAAAAACTAACAATATTGAAAAAATACTATAATATTGTACAAATATATTTTAATAAACTATGGTAGAATGTAATTCTTTATTGATAGTTTATCTAAATTTTTTCTGTAAAGAGTATAGTTAATCATTGAATTACGGTATGACATGTAAAAGTAATGATATTTTATATTTAATTTAATTGCAATAAATTTTAATAGTACTAGTATAGCATTAACTAATAGTAAGATATTTGGAAAATTTTTGTTCATTAAACTCTATCATTAATTAATGTTTGTATACATTATACTCTATACAATACGGCATACAGTATAATATTTGTAGTTTTTCTTAGCATTTTATCAATTATTTTAAAATTAAATATTATTTTATCTAATTGTTCATGATATATTGCATTAAGTCGTTTATGAATTATATAAGTTTCAATACAACCATATACAGTACAGATGCCATTTTAAACATATCAAACCATTCATATCAGTGTTTCCAATTCAGCCCTCATTCTTACTTAACTGCAATGGCTTTGTAGACAATTTGTAATTTATTTATTTTGTAGTTATATTTTGTTCCGAAATACTATATGATTCATAATTATTTTGGAGAATCACTATTGAAATAACTGTTAATTTATTAGTTAGTGAATTTCTAATACAAATCCTAGTCATCATCAATGTTAATTTATTGAAAGTTGCATTGCTAGATACATGATAGTTTCAATATCATAGACTGGTTGGCCCTAACGGACTAATTTTCATATTAATTCACAGAAAGTTTATAAGAAATTGATGTTAATTTAATAAAATTGTTATTGTTTTATAATTACATAATATAAATTAATAGTGACATAATCTTAATTATTTTTTAAAAATTATATTATAAAATATATTTATATTTAAGAATTTTTTATTTCAATTCACTGCTAAATGTTCAACAGATTTAGAGATATTTTTTGCAATTGTGAATTAATGAGAATAAAAGTATACAGTAAGTAATGTAGTTATAAATTAAATTTACATGTATTTATCCTTATAAATAACTTATTTCTTATACATCCTAAATCTTATTGTTCTTATGTTAACAGATATACAGTATTTAAATTAATTAATTGTGATGCCAAGTAGTCCATAATAGTAAAAACTTATAATTATATGTAAATAACAAATCTTGGTCGGAAATACAATATTATATGAGATTATGGTGTTTTTAGTAAATAGTTTCATAAATATGGTCCAAACTTTTATCTTTATCTCGATTTTATTGTTCAAATGAAAAGAAAATAAGTGAATGAAAAATATGAGCAATAAGTGCGTGAATGAGGTTCGGATTGATCCGGTTTTCATGTACCAGAGATTGATAATAACAAGCGATTGATTCAGTGATCAGAAGTGAAAAATATGTAATTATCTCTACATTTGCGTTCAGTTTTAAGCAAATATCATACGATAATGACTGCAATACTGAATATCACTGTTTCTGAGTGTTTCCAATTCAGCCCTCATTCTTACTTAACTGCAATACACTCTGCGTTTAATACACATTCAGTTTCAGTGATAAACAGTTATCTCTCGCTTAAGTCAATTGCTTCCATAAAATAACACAGAATATGACGAAAACCTTGAATTGTTTTTACAAATAAAGGATGTCTTCACACATTATTTTACTCCAAAAGCTGTGAATATCTCTAGAAATGCTGTTTTCGGAACTCCTTATCAGCGGTTAATTATAGGAAAAAAATTTCCCAAATGAAGATAATTGAACCCAAAGTCTTGTTCTCCAGAAGTGATGATGACTTCAAAAACCATTTTCCCTTCGCGTCGATTGGTTATTGAATATGTATTTCATTATCTCTCTGATATCGCATCAATTTCTGATGGTTGAGAGCCAAAGAGGCGGTATTCACACCACATCTCTAATGTTGTATAAATTGAGATGATTTTTCCATTAGGAGTTCAATTAATTTGTATTCAACAAGTTTGTAAAAGTTACCAATTTTTTACCATTACATTGTTATACTGTTAACAAAGTCTAAGTCTCCGTCATCATGAGACTAGAGCCTCAAACTCTCTCTTCTTTGTCCACAGATGAAGAGCTCGACTTAAAACCCGTTGCCTCCGGCATATCGGTCGCCACCGCTTCGAGTAGTGGCTTACGTGCGGGTCATTCAAAGACGATCCCCGGTAACCTCGTCTTAAATGGTGGTCACAATCAGAAAAATGGCGGTTCATGCCCGGCCTCCCCGGGTGGTCAATACCTACGCCACGGACCCGTTAAATTGCCCGTTAAAGTCACTAATATTACGACCGCTCATCAAGTCTCTGACACTTTATATCAGTCTTCAAAGGTATTGTTTGTTTTAATTATTTAATTTTTTGTCATTTTTACAAAAATATAAACTAATTGAATGTATATTATTAGGCGATATCGTGTAGCAATCACGCCTGTATGGGCTCTATTATGTCTCAACCCATGCCCTCTAATACTTCGAGAAATAAAGAGGATATACTGGACCAGGCCGTCGAGTTCTTGGAACAGTACTTCATCCACCTCAAAAAGTAATTATAATACTTTCATAATTTTATTATATAAAGGGTCATTCACAAAGTCCGTACGCAAAAAAAACTTTAAAAAATAAACCCTTCCCAACACGTATCTACTTTTTGAATGATGTCTAATTTTAAATAATCTAGATCATGAGTACTTTTAATATATAATTATATATACACACACATACATAAAAGTACAGTATTACTTATCTTATCAAATGATATAAAAACTTTAAACTGTATAAACAAAACTTATTATTAAAATGACACATTTGATTGACTCTTACTCTATTGTCCCCGAAGACCAAGTTCATCGGAATTGGCGCAAAGGTTGGCCGAAATAGCGACAGAGATAGAGCGCACCGGCACTTACCACATGAGTACTGAAGAACTGCATTTCGGCGCAAAGACTGCGTGGCGTAATGCAGCAAGGTGCATTGGACGCATTCAGTGGAACAAACTGGAGCTACAGGATGCCAGACATGTCCGCACCACTCAAGAGATGTTTGCCGCTCTCTGTCAACACATCTCTTTCGCTACAAATGAAGGAAATTTGAAGTAAAATTTTTTTAATAGTAAAGTAAAGTCTCGAAATATCTAATGAAAACTTGTGTTCAGATCATTCATAACTGTATTTCCACAACGAATTCCCGGGAGAGATGACTACAGGGTGTGGAACAGTCAGCTCATCAGTTATGCCGGTATTTATTGCTATTATTATTGAGATTATCATTGAATACTAAATCATATCGTTTTATATACACCAAAGGCTATCAACAAGCGGATGGGTCTGTGATCGGAGATCCCGGGCGAGTGGAGTTCACACGAGTAAGTAATCAGTGATTTATATTTGCATTATTACTAGGTTTTCAATTTTATCGCTATTTTCACAGATGTGTCAGCGACTCGGATGGAAAGGCAAAAATGGAAGGTTCGATGTGTTGCCGATCGTTGTCTCAGCCCCGGAAGAAGGGGTCAAATACTACGAGATTCCGGACGATATCATACTGCGAGTGAAGTTACATCACCCGCACTATCAGTGGTTTGAAGGGCTGGGGCTCGAGTGGTACGCTTTGCCCGCCGTCGCGGAAATGATGTAATTTATATAATTTACTATAAATTATGGATAGTTTTAAACTAATTGTCAGTTTAGGTGCCAAATACAGTATTCATACATTCATTTAAAAATCTATTTCCATAATTTAATATCTAATTTGGATCTCAAATATGTGTCTAAAATGACTGAATTATAGTTATCTGGATAGTGACCGCCAAAACTCTGCTATTCATTCATAATCTCAGTATTCATTTCATTCATATTCATAATTATTAGGTTTGATTGCGGAGGTCTTCAGTTCACTGGATGTCCGTTCAATGGCTGGTATATGGGAACAGAGATCGGGGCCCGAGATTTCTGTGACCCCCAGCGCTATAACATAACAGAGGTTTGAAATATGAAGATTTTAATTTAAAGTTTTACTAAATGCTATTTAATTGAATTCAGAAAATCGCAAAAATGATGGAATTAGACGTCTCTAACGCCTCGACTCTATGGAAGGATAAGGCAATGCTTGAGATGAATGTTGCCGTCCTTTATAGCTATCAAAAGGCAGGGGTGACTATCGTCGACCACCACTCGGCTTCCGAGTCCTTCATTAAACACATGCAAACAGAGTACAAACAAAGAGGTGGATGTCCTGCAGATTGGGTATGGATTGTGCCGCCAATTAGTGGTAGTCTTACGCCTGTCTTCCACCAAGAAATGCTTAATTACAATCTGAGACCGAGCTTTGAATATCAGGTAATTTATTGATAATTTAATTTATTTGGAAAACTTTATTAACATTTAAACTTTTTATTTATAGGATAAGGCGTGGAGGACTCATAAATGGATGACATCTTCAATAAAACTAAAATACAGCTTAACTTCTGTAGCGAAGTAATACATAAGAATAATATTCATTTCTAAGAATTTAAATAATTAATTAATTTTATATTAATAAAAGGGCGGCCCTTTGGACAGTTAGGTTGATGAGTGGAATTCTATCCAAAAGAATCAGAGCTACGATTCTTTACGCCACAGAAACGGGAAAATCTGAGAGTTTTGCTCAAAAATTGGGAAAACTGATGAAAATGTCATTTTCCGTGCAAATAGTTTGTATGGAAAACTATAACTTTGAAAATCTGTTCAATGAATCTCTGGTACTGTTTGTTGTGAGCACTTTTGGCAATGGAGAGGCACCTGATAATGGAAAGGTATTTCACCAGGATATAAAATATTCTTTATTATAATACTAAAACTATAAAATAATTTAGGAATTCTGGAGAAATGTGAGCAAGGCTAATCAAATCCAACAAAACAATGCCATGAAAGAAGTGAAATACGGTGTGTTTGCATTGGGGTCCACACAATACCCGTCATTCTGTGCTTTCGGCAAAAAGATCGATAAATTGCTTCAGAGTTGCGGCGCTACACAAGTGCTGCCCATAGGACTGGGCGATGATCTTCGGGGTCAGGAGCAGACATTCAACACATGGGGTCACGAGTGCTACACCTCTTCGTGCGAGAAGTTCGACATCAATGTTAATAACGAGATATCGATCACCAGTTTCGATGAGAAAGCATACGATCACCAAAAGGTGAGAGTGACTGAAGTGTTCGCGGAGACCAGTGAACACCAAATACATAATGAATTGGCGAGACTTCATCGCAAGAAAATCATTTCGTGTAAAATTATAACACGAGTTAGGCTTCAGTCCAAACAGTCTGAGCGACAGACAAATCTGGTCCGACTCTCACCTTCTAATCACGTGTCAAAGAATCTCTTCAATTACGAACCGGGAGACCATTTGGCTGTATTCCCATCCAATCCTAAAGAGACAGTCAACGCACTGTTGGGTCACCTGACCAGAAGTGGCTATAGTGACCCGGACTCTCCCATCCAATTGCAGCGACTGATCGATGGCAAATGGGAGGCCGACTCACGACTACCCACCTGTTCGTTAAGAGTTGCGTTCACAAGATATCTCGATATCAGTTCCCCTCCCAGTCAACGATTCCTCAATTACTTGACAGATATGGCTAATGATAATTGGGATTCGTTTAGAATCGGAAAATTGGCCAAGGTATTTCATAGCTATTTATTTATAATTTACAATTAAGATATACTAAAATTGCATGTCTTATAGGATATCGACGACTACGAGAAATGGATTCTCTATAACAGCCCTAATATGGCTGATGTACTCAATGAGTTCCCGTCCGTTCACGTGGACCCAGAATTCCTGTTATCGGAATTACCTTTAGTACAGCCCCGGTATTACTCCATAAGTAGCTCACAGAAAGTGACACCAGACGAAGTACACCTCACTATGGATTTGGTTTCCTATCATATCCACGGTCTGTATTCGTAATATTCTTGTGCTAAACAATTGTAATTAATATTGAAATCCATGTGCAGATGGAATGGGACCAAAACGGTTGGGCATTTGCAGCAGTTTTATCGACAGCTTCCCGGAGACAGACATTCCCTGTTACTTAAGAAGCGCACCGGCGTTCAGATTACCCGATAATAAGAAACTACCGGTTATTATGATAGGCGCCGGCAGTGGTATCGCCCCCTTCAGAAGCTTTTGGCTCCAAAGACAGGCAGACCTACAAAATGGAGAGGATTGCGGCAAACTATTCCTGTTCTTCGGGTGCCGTAGCTCTCAATACGACAACATCTATGGCTCAGACTTAACACAACTGACGAGGAAGGGTGTGCTCCACGAGCTCTTCTATGCCTTCTCTCAAGAAAAGGGACAGAAAAAGGTATTTCACTGAAGAATATTCCTCATATATATTATTTGCATATAATATTCTCAATGTTATTCAATAAGAAATGTTCATTAAAATCAAAACTAACACTAGTTTTGTTATAATTATGCTTAACTAGCGCTACATTCAGGACCAGGTATTCAAACAGAGAGCACTGCTGTATTGGCTGATCGCCAACGAAAGGGCGCACATCTATGTGTGCGGACACTCACTGATGGCCGACGGCGTCAAGAAGTCATTCAATAAAGTGTTTGAAAGTGAGGGCAAAATGAATGAGAGCTCAGCGCAAGAATTCTTGGCTCAACTCATCGATGAGGGCCGATATCATGAGGACGTGTTCGGCCTTTTGCACCGATGAGTGCACTTAATGTCAACTCTTTTTTTTAAATCTATTTCTCTATTTATATGATTCTTATGATTTTGTTTTATAGTACTCTATCGCATGAAACTAGTTCAATGTGATTTTTAAACAAAATATAATATTTTTTGAAATTTGAAAAGTTTTGTAATTCATTTAATCTCAGTACTCGAGTATAAGATCTAATAAATATCATTAAATCATCACTAAGTCTAAAGAGTTATTTTGTATATTTAATCAAAAAATAATACTTTTGTATTTGTAATGATATGACGCGAGGTTTTAACATTTTTATACTATATTACAATAACCTTCAAACGTAGACTTTTTATTGAATATACTAAAGAGTTATTTTGTATATTTAATCAAAAAATAATACTTTTGTATTTGTAATGATATGACGCGAGGTTTTAACATTTTTATACTATATTACAATAACCTTCAAACGTAGACTTTTTATTGAATATTATTAATGAATAATTAATTATATTTTTCTATCAATAATGAATCCTAAAAACCTAAATACTGTATTATTACTTAAAAGTTCATATTAGTTTAAAAATAAATTTTATCGCAAATTGTTTTATTATTTTTTAGCTGAGAGATAAATAATCTAATTTTTAGTGCAATACTATTCTGATAATGCATTGCATTTCACCCATACAGTATACAAAATTATGTAATTTGTTCCACTTATTACCATATATATTACTGTATACTTAAAAACAACAGTAGCAATGTCTATACGGTATTCATTTGTATACTACAAAATTATATAAACATTTTGATTAAATCAATACTTTTTAAAAACACATTCATAAGTGTGAATATAGATAGTTGTGAATATAATACTAACCTAATGTACAGTATATTAATAATGATTTTTCATATAAGATTCTTAACTATAATGACTGCGAGTCAATGAATCACTGAATCATTAAGTCAGTGCTATACTGTACTGTACTATAGATTATAACATATTAATTAGTCGCAAATGAAACGTACTCTCAAGTGTTGATTCACCGCTACTGTAATCATAATCATTACAAATAGTAATTGAAATGCATTTATAATGCTATTAATTGATAAATATTAAAACACGAACTAAAAGTAATTACCGTACATTAAATATATGATACAATATATTTAAAAGCTTAAAAGCACACCATAAATTTTTCTTTTTACTTAAATCTCAAATAAGTAGTTAATTTTACTCCCTATGTAAACTATTGTTCTCAAAACTTTACTACCCGGTTTTCTTTTTCTAAAACGTTTATACTACTAGTGTTGCACAATCACTAATCCATTGTTCAGTTGTGTCCGCATTTATGCCTCCGATCGCCGAATATATAAAATTAGTTTCTCTTTATAAAAGGGGTTTTAAAATGTATTGAACGGAGAATTTTATTAAAAGTACTCAATTAGTGTATATATAAACTGTTGCCGATTTCTTATGAAACAATTTTTCTGTAGTGAACACTAAACTTATATAAACGTATCGTTTGTTATGTTTGTGTTATTATATAATGTTATAAGGACTGCACTATTAAGTGACATATAATTGAAAATTGAAAATACAGTTCCCGTTGAAAATACTCAATAATGACAGCGTGTTTGTTGTAGTAATTGTCGGATCAAAACTCATAATAATAGTAAATACACTTAAATTTTAATAATCGTATTAAACAAACAGACTTTTAATCCGAGGGCCGCTAGAGCCTTTTGAAAAATCACTTCAGGAGGCGCAAAAATTGTTTGAAAAAGGATAGGAAACTTATAAGAAGCCGATTTAGGCAAGCATTGCCCACAAGCCCGAGGCCCAGCAACTGATCTCGATGGTCTGCTTGGATCACTGCAATCAACACAATCAATACAATGACATTAGTGAGAGCGCCGACACCACGAGCATCGACACCACGAGCATCGACACCACGAGCATCGACACCAGCTCGTGGTGAGCACGCGATATTATGTTTGGGACCAGTCAGAACCACCGCCCGAAGGTCAAGAGCCGGACTTACTACCCTTCCGTATGGACAGGGAAGAGCAGCTACAAGCCCACCATATAGAAGCAGCGGAACGTAATCTTCGCGCCAAACTTGCCTATGAGTCGCCCTTTCAACTAGAGTTAGGACTTCCGCGGGAATAACATCCCTTACGACAGGACACCCTGTGTTGTCTGTTACAATCGTTATGCACTCCCGTGTCCCTCCGGCACGAGGGCACAGGGAGGCCGTGTCAGGCACCGACCGGAACAATCAGTCCAATCCATGTGAGCATATTCTGCTCGTCCACTTGGATGTCACGAAACGATCGCAGACCCGCTTTGCGGATGTCCTGCAGCTCCTGTCATACCATACAAACACACGAATCCATTATCACGTAACCACTCATGAGCGAGTGAGCCATCATTGGAGCTGATGGTCAGCCTCAGTATCTATCATACCTTCTGTAGTCTTCGAGTGGCAGCCATTTCGGGGATAATTAGTCGCCAATGGGTTTACGATACAAACGGCAATCAAATCAATGGATTCAGTGTTCAATACAATGACTAATAATAAACACAATAATGAATACAAATTCAGTAATCGTTGGTTGAGTTCACAGCAAACGCTTGAAAAATAATTGCAGTCTTTTTGCAGTCAATTACGAAACTTCCAGATCTCACACACATTCAGACGTTCATATAAAACGTGACGCTCTCTACGCCTCCGCCCCCACACCCACTCATTCCCACTCCCCCTCTCACTGAATGCCATATATTCTGGTAATTACTTGTATTTTTCAATTATTTTCAGAGTTGGCTTAAACTAATGTTTATGTTTAGCATTGGTGGCCGGTTTCTGAATATTAAGTCTAAAGTGATCCAGTCCTTTTATTGAACGTTGAGCGTTGACTATCGTAATTATGATGAATTAGTGCAATAACCCCTCCCTTTCACACTTTGATGACACCGATTAGGTGTGGACACACGTCATGCAATACGTACTTGTCACACATACTGATATCTTTTCAATTACACTTATTTTCGGTTGGTAACTTAGTTACCTGTGTTGTCACCTGGTGTTTTTGTGTGTTGAAATGAAAAGTGTCTGAATTTGACTAAAAAATGACTAAATGTTAGGCAATTGATAGCCAATGGATATAAAGGTGTGAGAATTGAATGAGTGTTTGATGTGAATGCGAGACAAACGCGTCCACAGATGGCATCACATGAAAGCCAATGAACTGAAGGCTGAGCTGCGCTACGATTGGCTGAGCGCTGAGCCAATGGTACGTCCGATGAGTTGTTTCACAAACACTTGAAAACTGTATGCATTTGACAACTGATTGTCATTGTCTTCATCGGATTCATTGGATTCATTGATACCGCGGATTAATTGGCGCTTTAATTATGTCAGTAATGGTTGGCCCCCAACGACACGCCGTCACTGGTCTGGTGACCACCACTCAGGAGGTGTCGGGCGAAGTGAGCGCACGGCAGACACCGCTCACTGAAGACAATTGCGTGGATTTGGGGTATTATTTGCATCGAAACAAATTGGGCGAAGGTTTGCATCCATTATCTCCTGTGTGTGCCATACCTGTGCTCACATATGCCTCTCGCACCCAATGACAGGTGGTTTCGGGACAGTCCGGTTGGCCACACACCTCAAGACTGGCCATAAGGTGGCCGTCAAGATAATGAACAAAAACAAGTTGGGAGTGAGTTCTTAGTGTGGTATTGGTTTGTCATGTCGTGTGTGGCTCTAAATGTGTTGATTGTGTCCCAAAAGGCCGACTTATGTCGAGTGCGAGTTGAGATCAATTCGCTGAAAGTCTTGAAACACGAAAACATCGCAAAACTGTTACAAGTCATCGAAACTCAGAATGAAATTTATCTCATTCTTGAGGTATTTAATGGTCGATTGGATCCATTGCAGTGATGGTATAGTAAATACTGTGTATATCTATTGTAGTACTGCTGCGGAGGAGAACTCTTTGATTATTTGGTGTCAAAGTCGAGACTCACGGAAAGGGAGACCAAAGTAATAATGAAGGATTTGGTGACCGCTTTGGCGTATATCCACAGCAATGGCTTCGCTCACAGAGATCTTAAACCCGAGAATATTCTCTTTGACGCCAAACACAGAATCAAATTAATCGACTTCGGACTCGCGGCCAACGGACGGGTAGTTATCAGTGATGTGCACACGAGAGTGCAATACTCACGAGTATGTCATCCCTAATGACAGGACAACAACAACTCTTTGGCCCATTTGTCGACGTGTTGTGGGAGTCCGGCCTACGCGGCACCGGAACTACTTCAAGGGCCCAACTACTCGGGACAGGGGGTTGACGTGTGGAGCGCTGGTGTACTGCTGTTCGCACTTCTTGTGGGACGCCTTCCCTTCGATGACGACAACATCGCCGCTCTCTATAAGAAGATTCAGCATAACAAACGTTACGTTACGTTTTACTGAAGTTTATTGGTAATTAACTATATTTCTCGCCTAACATAGCTTACGGACTAACCGACAGTCGGCTGCGGTTTCTAGACTAGGCTAGCTACGAATTCTAAAATCCAAGCGAACGCATCACTATCGAGAAGATCTTAACCCATCGATGGCTAAGGGATGAGATGATCGGTTCAAACACTTGCGTTCAAGTGATGAAAGCAAATCTGGACGAAGAAGTCTTCTTCCAGTGTCACCGACTCTTCCCAGAGGTTCCGCTCAAAGAGTTGCGACAAAATATTTTGCATGGATTTGGATACCAAACGGCCTGTTATTGGCTGCTGAAGATGAACGCCAACACCGTTCAGGTATTCATCACTTAATGCTATGAAATAGATTTGCTTTCATTTCCCATATATTTGATTGCAATGAACAGCCGCTGCCCTTAAATGTGGTTAATTCGCCGCTGACTCTCAATAAGCCAACTGTCCAAAGACGACGGTCCAGGAGTGTAGACGACACCATCAATAATGAAAATAGTATTACTTTTGGAGTTAACATATTGTGTCGTATTTGTCATAATTTATGATTTGATCCCTATTTGCAGACATTCGGCCCAAACTGAAGCGTAAATTCATAGATACCGTGAACTCTCCGATGCCTAACCTTCCCAAGCGTCTGATGCTGGACGTGAAGACCTCATCGCCCGGCAAGTCTCCCAACACTAGAGTCCCGGTTTTGGTCTCGCATTCACCGAAACTCACGCCAAACGCAAAGGACGAGCGAAAGCTAAAGGAAATCAAATCCCCCGTCAATTCGCCAGTGATTGCCAACAAAAAGGCGCGACTCTTCCATGGCTTGAATGACAGCTTCAAGAGTCCGCTACTGAATCCCAATGCGAGCAACGAATGGACAAAAACGCCATTCAATGCCAAAATTGAATGCACGCCCAAGAAGTCACTGTTGAAGCGCTTCCTGGAGACGGCCACACCCGCCAAGAGTCAGACGCCCAGAGCTATCACCACATCGACGACAATGAAGAACATAACTCTCACCAAATTCACGGAACCCAACAAATGCATCGATAAACTCATTGAGACGTTGACTGCGAAAGGCATTCAATGCAAACAAAAAGAGTGAGTCATAGACTGATTGCGATTGAGACCAATTGTGGTCACAATTTATTCATTTACTAAAACCCATCCATACTTTAGTTTCTCTTTGCGGTGCGTATTGTCGACCAATAATGTGATTGTGTTGTCGTTTAATCTGGAAATCTGTAAGTTTGACAATCAGTGTGTCATTCAACGCAAACGACTCAAAGGCGACGCTTGGAATTACAAGAAGGTCTGCGAAGAGATCCTTAGGATCAGCAATGAGTGAACTATTGGTGATAATCAATGGTCCACTCAATGAGTTCCTGAATCTGTATTTATGAGCAATTAGTTCGCATTCATATTAACTGTATTTATCCCATAAAAAAGTATTCATCGCATAAAGGTATGAGAATTACGATATTTTTAATACAAAATGCATGGCATTTGACATTCATTTCAAATCAATTGATTTGTCGATAACTCTTATAATTCACGTTCTTATGAGTATTTATTAAACTCAGCCATTATTTTGTAAATAATTGCAAAAAATAAAATCAAAACATTTTACTCATTATTCAAAACAAGTGGTGTTTCAGTGGATATTCCAGACCTCTTCGAAAGCCGAACATATTTTAGTGGAGGCGAGGGCTGCCGACAGCGGGTATTCACTTATGGATACCGTTTCCTCGATGTAATCGCATTCAACCTGAAAACCATGTAATCATTAGCTGAGTATTCATGTGTGCCTTCAGAGTGCCTACCATTCCGTGAGCCATAGCACCGATGACTATAGCGAGGGGCGCGTCATCGGAGGGCACGAGCTCTCGCGGGTGAACCAGTTTCTGGGCCTTAAAGCTGGTGCCGATCTTCTTGCAGCCGACCGGAAGGTGCGATGAAATGGGGTTTTTGATGACTTTAAGCAACTTTTGCGGTCCGTTTGCCGACCGTATACTCAGTTTATGTAATAATTGGACTGAAAATGAAATAATGGTTAGCATTCATAGTACACAGTATTACATGTGTTGTGAAAGCAGTGATCATTACCCATAAGATTAGCGAAACGTTTCTTTCAGGCGCCCTTAGCACAAACTCCCAACTAGAGTTACTCCTGTAACGCCAGCCACACCTCTATGTGGACGTCCTCTGGGCGAGACAACTCCCCCGACAGCTTGTCGTAATTGTCTGTGACGTTAACAAACACACATTAGTTGTGGTGACAGTCATGCACTCATTGCCACCAAATCAAGACCTGATGAGTGATGTCTGGGCGACAGAAAGCCGGGTCCTTCTTGTATTTGCGGATCTGACCCATGTGTTGATCGCAGTTCAAGAGCTCGAAGTCGTTGTGTGTCTTAACGATCTCGAGGTTGCATTTCTCTAAGATAATGATCAGTCGTTTCGAGTCATTTTTGGAGCTCTTGAACAGCTTCGGCCTCAAGAGCTGGTCTTTGGGAACCGCTGTGGCCGTCAGTGAGTCGGGAATGTCGTGGTCTTCCTGTGCGTCCGCCTCCTCGTCGTCCGAATGTCTCCTCTTTCCACTCATGTCTTCACTGATCTCTAGACTGATTATTCACCGAAATGGTCATCAAATGGCAATCAATTCATTGATCGCAAGAAAACTCGTCTTTTGAAAGCATTTTCTTTGAATCAGATGTTTGTGAAGGCTATCCATAAATGCTGTCATTTTGTCGCCAATTTGTGTGACTTTTTAAATTTAAATCATTTAAATGTCCCGTAAATGGCATTCAATTCAATTGAATACTATTAATACAATCAATTGAAACGATTTACTAAATGAAAAGTGTGTCACAAAACAGTTATAAAACATGAAATACTCGCAAAACTTTAAATAGTTATGGTTTGCGTGAAAAGACGACTTTAGTTACGTTCAGAACGTTTCATACTGCATTAGGACTCTGGTTACAAAACTTACGTTTATTTGCGTTGTTTTCGGTTTGTTTTCTAATTTAGTAAAAAAACTTCTGAAAATAGCGTTAAGACGCGAAATATATACAACTCATGAGTGCACTGAATGTCCAAATGTGTGATAACTCGTAGGCTTTGGTATCAAAAGTCAAGTTTGATTTCAGTTTCCAATGGATTTGGAGATTTTGACAAAAAAAGTGATGATTTGGTTGACTAACTGATAGGTGAAGACATTGAGTCCATTGAGTGGTTCAGTGAAGACATCCAATCATAAACTCAATTCATTGCATAACTCTTATTATCATATCTTTGATAAAAAGAAAAGTTTTTTCAAATAAAAACTTTGAAACCAAAGTTTTCAAGTCTTTTCTGGTGATTGTCTGCCAACAATGGCACGACTGATGGCTATGTTTCGAGTGATAAATCGTGAGTATAGTTGTCTTAATATGTGTTGAGATATGTGTCTAAAGTATGGTCTGAACGATAGGATCATCGCAGAAGACGGCGACCCATACGTGGAAGCGATTGCAATACAATCGCGTGAAGAGATTTGTGGGCAGTTTGCAATGGTTTCATATCCCGATATCACTGGTCCTCACATTCATTGCTTTCCAACAGTTCCGCAGAATTAAGAGACGCGAAGAAAATAAAAGATATGATAAACCTATTTATACGGCATCTGATCTCGAGGTTTGATTTGGCAGTGTTTCTGTGTGTTAGCAGTCATTCACCACATAATCAATTGATTTGCGAATAGATATCAATGTATAAAAACGAAGGAGACTCCTGTCACAGGGCCTAGACCCCAACCTAATTGAGGTATCTCGACGGCCACTATTACTCCTCAGGATAGGACGCCAGCATACACGCCCGCAAACCGACGTTAGACCTACTCCGTCTCGTGGATGACTTAAGACAATACAAGAATTTGGGCGAATTCTTCAGGCGTTCACTCAAACCAGGCCTCAGACCTATTGACACATCCAATGGAATCGTGAGTTCTTATCGTTTGTCTCTCTTCTGTGTGCCCTTTGTTTTAGTGTAAACTTCAAGAGTACTCATGTCTTAGGAATCATTCATTAGTTGTAATATAAATCATACGATATTTAATCAAATCTAATGCCTATTCTTATCAGTCGAATGCTTGCACTTTATTATCGCTCATAAGTTTGTAGTTTTAGGTAAAGAATATCCGGAATTGTTTACATATTTTTAGTTTAATTCTTAAATAATTCTATATTTTTCCAAATTTAAGACTAAAGTGTTATGAAATTCATACAAAGGTTAGAATTTAAACCTTAATTAATAATGCTGTGAAATAAACCACAAGTGAGTACAATATCTTATCAAAAGTGGTATGACTTTCAGGCTAACAATACTTGAGACTTAAGTTAAGAGTTATAAATAAATTACAAATAATTACAAATAATTTATTTATATCCCTAATCTGTCACTCAATTACTATCGGATAAAAAAATATTTACTGTAAATATACTCGAAATCTTTCATATTTTGCATTAGTTTTAACTTTTTTGTTGTTTTGGGATTTGTTTTAATCAGATTTAGTTTTGAATTAGAAGTTCAAAGTTTTTTCAAATCTAAGCTTTTTTTAATGAAAGCCTTGAGAATATAAAGTAATGGTATTTAATACGTGACTCAACTTACAGGTGAGTCCGTCCGACGGAACCATTTTATACTTCGGGAAAGCAAATGAAGGCACTGTAGAGCAGGTGAAAGGCATCACATACTCGTTGTCGTCGTTTTTAGGGCCACAGACTTGGCGTTCAAACAAAAGCAATGACAACGACCACCAAAACTACCAGAAATCTCTTCTAATCAATAATGGGAAACAACCGACAGATCTGTACCACTGTGTCGTATACTTAGCGCCGGGAGATTACCACCGATTCCACTCACCCGTGGAGTGGAAAATCAGTTTTCGGCGACACTTTCCCGGAAAGCTGTTGAGCGTTAGGCCGACGTTTGTCTCGTGGTTTCCAAACCTATTCAACGTTAACGAAAGGGTCAGTTATGTCGGCCAATGGAAACACGGCTTCTTTTCGATGACAGCCGTCGGCGCCACTAATGTTGGATCCGTTAAAGTCTACTTCGATGGCGTAATTCACTTCAATTCATACTATACTCTATTCATTGTGTTTGTAATCAATGTATGTATCGTAGGATTTGGCCACTAATAAGGGAAGGATAGGTCGCGACTACAATGACCTCAAACTGAACCAATCGATAGCTTTAAGAAAAGGCGATCCCTTCGGAGAATTCAATTTGGGCTCAACTATTGTCCTCATATTCGAGGCGCCGAAGGACATGGAGTTTGAGATCAAAAGTGGACAACAGATCAAATACGGACAACTCATCAGTCGTTTCGAGAAACACATAAACGCATCAAAAAGAGCTTACAATTAGACGGAGACTTAACCGCAGTTTTATATATTTAGCCAAATGTTTGCCTTAATTATAGTCAAAATCCAGTGAATTCTATGAATTGAAAACTTATATTAAATTTGTGCACAAAATGTGTAACAATTTTATAGTATTGTATCTAAACTTATTTAGAGTTTATTATTAATATTTTTCGTTTCTATAATTAAAATATTTATTTCTCAGCCACAAAATGAACACAAAACTCCATATTTTAGTTATAAAATAAACTTTAAAATCATTGAATCCATGGGTCGAGTGTTGTGTTTGTCATGAAACCTATGAATGAAAAGTTAAATTAAATTCAATTCGGATCAACACTTGACGGACAGGTGTTTAAGACATTTGTCGAAATGATTTCAAATTATCGGTGGACTACTAAAACATCCAAACACTTAAAAGTTAGTGATTATAAGTATAATAATAACTTATTACTAATAAGTATTTTATACATAAATGAAATAAGAAAACAAATAATTAGTTTAAAAAGTTTATTGAATTTAGATTTGAAGTGAAAAGTAAAGAATTTTGAGTGAAATATGAATTGAAAGCAAATTCTGTGCCAAATTTGTGTCACGTATTCGTCAGTTAATGACAGAGAAGTGGTCTTCAGAGTGAATGTCTGAATAGTGTAGACATCGGGCGCTGGCATTGACTGCAAACACGAGCCAACCATCGGATCCGTCGATGTGTCCAAGTGTTGACTCCATTTCCCCTCATATTAGCTGATTATGTGTGCACTGAGTCCTCGTCGCCGTACAATACGCTACGATATCTCTTCATATCTGCAAGACTTTGGCTAAAATTGCTTTGAATTGTCTGAAGTTGTGATGCACTCATCGGAACACACGTTACCTCGTCTTTAGTCTCGTCTTCAGGGTGTGGTCTGAAGATAATGAGACAATCGTTGCCTTCCTCTGCGTCCGTCTTCGCCCAGACCCCCATCTCGACCCGGCGGTTGTCTATCGCTAAGAGTCGATCCATTCGTACCACTCTTTCGGAGAATACTTGGAGACGGGATCTAATTATGAGTTCCCAGAAGTCGACGAGATTTTGTTTAGTTGTTGCCCTCAACTCAGCAATGAGTCGATCAACGGATTCGCTAAACGATTCCCATTTGGATTCGGGAGGCATTTGTCGACGAATGGGTTTATGTGTTGTGAACCACTGGTCAGTGATTAAAGACGACAGCGAACACCGATCTGAAGGGTTGGCCGCTAAGAGACGTCTCAGCAGTTGATTGACGACTGTTTGGTCGACAGACCGACGGAAGCGCTCGGGAAATGGCTTTTCGTAGATATCCTCCAACTCTTCGGTCAATAATTGTCTCCTCGTTTCGATCGACTCTTTGTTCTCCGAGTCTTTGAAAGCAGGAAACGGCGGCTGAAGATAGAGACACGAGTAGAGTATGAGTCCTACGGCCCATACGTCACACTTCTCGGTGTCGACCACTACTGGGTTGTCGTACAGAGTGTCGGGTGAACTGTAATCAGGCGTTCCGTACCTCTCATACCCTT
>CAJPVJ010000458.1:0-24778 GCA_905397405.1 Oppiella nova
AGAGAGAGAGAGAGAGAGAGAGAGAGAGAGATTTGAATTAAACAATTGGTCGCCGAAACAAACCCGTAATCTTCTATGGTTTATGTGTTGACAACTCAATCAAACAGTTCCTCATTTTTTATGATAAAAAGCAAATTCCTTTTATTTGATAAATAAATGTTTTGTAATTACATTTCATAAAGTGTTATTTTAAGACGTTTATCAGATTTTTAATGATTTCAAATCATGAAATCTCCAATTATTACAAAATATCACTTATTGATAATCAGAAAGTAATAATATTGCTATTTATTTAAGATATCAATAATAGTATAATAAATACAGTGTATATAATAAAGCTATTTAAGAATCAAATTATAAGCTTTTAAAAAGCAGTTGTCGTTAGACTGTGGGATATTTGTTAGCATTTAAAGCCAATTATTAGATCATCTCATCATTTTTGCACACTTTTGCAAAAAATATATTTTGAATGTTAAGTTGTCATTAAACTTAATTTAAATAACAAAGCGAAACATTAAACGCACAAAAGGTCTCAATAAATGATATCTCATTTAAAAATCAATGTTTACATGTATTTACTTAAATAATCACTGATAGAAATAAAATTGAAATAATGGCTGTAATCAACGTATTGGGCAGACATCTAATGCAACCAATTATTATATTTAAGCACAAAATCTCTATTATTATACCACATCTCTGTTATTATAATATTTAACTTAAATAAGAATTAAATCAAATATAAGCTAATCAAACACAGACTTATAAAGTATTATAATTTTTCAAATAAATTTAAATACAATTTAGAGTAAAAGGGAAACTGATGTCTAAATCAGGATATATGGCATGAATAGTCTTTTTGATGAATCTATTCTGGTGTATTTGCTCAGCATTATGTTAACTGTAAAATCTATTGATTACTACAACTAGATGTATAATATAATATTTATATTAAACAGAATATATTTTTGCACATTATTAAAGTTAGAAAACTCAATAGTTATAAAGTTTCTGTATCAACATTTAAATAAAATGAAAGCAAATATTGCTTACTATATTTACTGTCTTTGTAATTCTAATTATTGTTAAATTTTAGTATTAAAATAAACTTAAGATTTAGAAATTAATAAACTAAAAAATATTAATAAATTATAGGACACAACCACTTCTAGTAAATAAATGTTATTTAATATTCGACACAATTGTTTGAAGCGTTTATTATAGCTCACATACTGTACATGTAGAAAATTGTATACATAAAAAGAAATGATTTGAAAATAATTTTATATTCTATCTATAAATATGAGTCAATAATATAAGAATATTTTAGCGACAACTCTGTTGTCAAATACAATACTAATTCTTTCAACAAAAAAGTTTACATAATGCAAGAGAATGTCGTTTTTATCAAAGAAAATGTTTTTTTCTAAATTGTGTTTTTATCAAATGATATAATTGAATGCAATTCCCATTTTCAGTAACAAAAGTGAAAGTAGAACATTATATAAGTTACGGTATGATTGGGAGAGGGATTGTTGGCTATGTTATGAACAGTATGTGAGTGTATGAGAGCTCCCAAACACACAACACACATGAACTGAACTTAAAAAACTATTTTTTCTTTTTCCTGATAAAAGTGTCGCTACGGTTATGGTATTGGACTACAAATGTAGTGAAAAGTTTTCCAAAACGCTAACGAAATGGCAGCAAAAAATTGCTTGATTCGCTATATGAAAGAAAGGCAACGATTTTTGATTGTTATTTTCACTTAACTATAACTATTGTTTATGTATTGATGTATTGGTGCCTAAGTCTAACTCCTGAGTACAGAGTCTTAAGTCGGTGTAGTTTCGACTCTAAAATTTAGTCAATCGTATCGACACTAGAATTGCATGCATTTTCTTCCCTGTTGTCAGTGTTGTTGTTGTTATTGTTGTGTTGAGCATAAAAAACACGAGAATAGCCACTGACTCGGAACCGACGGCTGACCCAATTGTGATCTGCATGTTATTAGTGAACAATTTGATTGAAATAAACACAAAATATAAGCGCATTCAGAGTGTATAGTAAGACATGTATTATACGGTATATGTAGTCTTAAATGTATGCATTTTGAACAAACATATCAAATATAGATCTAAAGTGTTTGCAAAAGCGATGCAATCATAGCATCTATTCGTGTAAAGCATTGGTTGTGCACACAATGAAAGACACGAACAGATTATGAGATTTAAATCGACTCCAATTTATCCTCTCTTTCCACTCTTATGTCATTTATAGTGTAGTCAAGTGTTGTCTACACATTCAGGTCTGTGTTCTGATGGCTGAGCTCTATGTCAATGTATATAAGGAGTAGTATGTGAGCCGTATGTGCCTCTCTGTCCCTATCTGTTTGGCTATGTATGTGAATGTATGCGAGTATTGAAGGGTCTGGTAGTGTTGGTACGGGTAATGATAGGGCGCTGGATTGACACTCATATGGATTGTTTGCAGCGATGCGAAGAGAATTAACAATTTTATGGACACCAAAACATGGACTCTTCGGCTACAGTATCAAAGGCATCAATATCTGTCTTAGCGCTGGTAGTCTGACTGGATATGATGCTTGAGTTTGACTCCGCTCTCTACTCTATACTCATCACTGGAGCACTGGGAGGGTGTGTCGGCAACAGTCACTTCACGTACCAAATGTATGATTTAGCGAAATGTAGTCAATGGCGAAATGGTGTTACAGTCAGTGCTAAAAGACATTTCAGGCTTAACTTCAGCTCGGATTCGCATTTTAGAGATGACTGAATCATATAATAGTAGGTTTGACTCGAGCTTATGCTTCCAGACTTACATTACTTCCATTAGGCATTAGTACTCTCATCCCCTTTCAGTTACAAGAATTACACTCAAAAAGGGTTTCCATATGGATGTTCACTACCACTCACTATACACATGCTTACAGTGCACTCACATATAGAGCTGTGCTCTCATTTGCCACGAATTGCAGAATTGTTCAAAGAATATATACTATAGTATATGTGCTATAGAATAGAGGAATAGAGTGTCTGTTTAGCAAAGAGTGGAAAAGTATAACTGACTTATAGATAGAGTAGAAAGCGATGCTCTCATTGAAGCCCTCCTGCACTCCAATAAACATATTGATGAGAGACCAGCAGAGAGACAGAGACAGAGACAGCCAGAGAGCAGGAGAGAGAGAGAGAGAGAGAGAGAGAGAGAGAGAGCACTGGTAGCATAGCTTATTGATAAAGAATAGAAAAATTCAAGGAAACGATGACAGCGTAGAGGAAATGTATGTTTATCCTTGACATTCAAAATCTGCTGGTCTCTCATCAATATGTTTATTGGAGTGCAGGAGGGCTTCAATGAGAGAGAGAGAGAGAGAGAGAGAGAGAGACAGTAAGAGAGAGAGGGAGAGAGAGAGGTAGGAGAGAGGCATGAGCTCCGGCAACACACAAACAAACAGCGCCGAAATGAAGCAAAGGAGCTGAGCTTCACTTTATATCAGAGACCCATAATTTGGACCGAAGACGGCGTCTATAGTTTTTTACGCGTTTATGCTGCAAATGCATGCCTTTCCCCGTTTCTATAGCTGTCTTCCCCCACATATTCGCTTCTGTCTTTGGCTCGTATTGTGATGTGATGTGAGTGTGGGGTCAGTGAGGCGCCGAACCGGTAAGAATGGGCCATAATTATTACGTTTGTACTTTCTCTCGGGCTCTAAATGTGAACTGCATGTGAAGTACACCTCGGCTTCAATTCGCAAACTTTATCATCAAAAACCAAATGCTCTCCAACAACTAAACCCAATATCATTGCTATTAATAATAATGCCTCAGACGATCACTTATAACCAAACATTCAGTTCTTGTTTTTTGGTGCAATTTTCGCTAAAACAGTGCAAAGCCTCCAAAAATTCCATCGATAAGTCTCGATCACATCATTTGGCTTTTGAGACAAATTTAAATTAATCTAATTTTTAAGAAAATTATCAATTTTATAAGTTTTGGTATCCACGAATGCATATTTGTATTAACAGTTTCTCAAATTCCCTACTATTCTTAAAATATTCAACATCTGTTTATCTAATTAATTAATTTTTCATTTAAATAACAAACGGAATAGAAATGTAGAATTAGTTTAGTTTCAGTGCTTATTATATGTCTTTTAATTATAATAATTAAATTGAATTTTCCAATCAAAGATGAATCAAAATTGATTTGCAAACTCATTAATACAATGTATTTGGTTTAATTCCAATTGCATTCAATAGGTTTTCATTTAAATCTTATTCTCAAACATATTCACAGTATATGATATACTATATAGAGATAATATATATGTTATTTAAATGAAAAACATGAATATCTGATCTAAGATTTCAAAACTTTCAAATGATTAATGATTGAATAATCCATCAAAACCTAAAACATTTATTTTAAACATTGCTTTTATCAAATCGTTTTATCGATTTTTTCCAAAAGAGATAAATTATATATTTTATGCAAATTTCAATACTATATTACATTGAATAAGAGATTCTGAATAACTGGTATGACAAATATATCTTATGGATTTAATTTTATACAAAATTTTCCCTTTTATTACTCTAATACATTTAGCTATATGTTTGTCATTGGTAAAATGAAAAATCTTTATAATTATGTTCAAATAAATTGTAAACTAAAGATCATGTGAAAATATTTTATTAGTTATTTTCGTTGTTAGGATTTAGTACAACAATTTACAAATTCAGAATAAATTAATAATTATTTTAATATATGATAAAAAGTTTTACAATTAAATAGAAACAAGACTTAAGCGGTGAATGAGATGAATGCTGTGAAAGAAGTGATCATTTTAGACATAAGTCATAGATATGTATTGATATGTTATGTGGAGTTCAGGTACTGTAAGTGTCTAGCATTGGATTGTATGTTCATCTGGAGTGTTATGAATCTGATGATACAGAATATGTAAAAACCAGTGAATGTAAACATATTCTGCATATGAGATAATGCATATAAATTAGAAATTGCATTATTAACGAAGTAGTCATATGTATGCATAGTATGGTTGAGCTCTTTAACGCCTCTGCATGGCACGAACCTTTGCAGTTCATAATTGATAAAACGTTATATTAATGCCTATTTTTCGTGCAAAGGACTCAGTCGAGAGAGAGTTATTCAATTATAATAACCGTTGTTTTCGTCACGAAAAACTTTATTTGAAACAATATACCCAATGTTTTATACGAGCAATACCACTCCGCAGCGACGTTAACGTACCTGAGCCTTAGTAAATTAATCGTGGTCCCCAGTGAGACATTAGTGCGCCGGCATTAGACCATATTATGCACATATCATACCATAAGCTACACGTGCGGCACAACACTGTACAGCACTGTACGGATCACTCTTTTTTATGGCTATCACTGCTCTGCTCTCCGCGACTAAAAAAATCCTCAAATGAATGAATGAATAAATGAATGATTTTTCTATTTTCTATTTCAGCCCACAATTGAGACATGTTTTGAACAAATCTTTTCAATATCGCTGTGCAAGCGCTTGTGTTTAAGCTTAAAGCCCTACACTTTAGCTGATATGTGATGTGCGATGCGGTCCATACATGCCGTGTATATGCATTGACGGAACCCCAGAGTGTCCGGACCCACCCATTCCATGCGCTCGACCAACGTTTAAGGCCAGCAAAAGTCAATATCACATCGTATGGCACTCATAGCACTGCACGCGCCCTGTTTTGGCCATTATTTGAAAGCCTCTCTAAACATATTTCTGTAAAACCTTTTGAAAAATACTTTTTCCGCAGAAAGAAAGAAAGCAAACTAAACAATGGACTGTATTATTGATTGCAAACAAAAATATTAGTTTTTGTGAATAAGAGAGTGAAATGAGACAAATGAGAGGGTTTTAGGCGAACGATTAGAGCCGTGAAAGAGCTCTCAAAAGCATTCCATGAAATGACTTAAGAATCAAATACTCACTCCTTGTCTGAGTTGTCCAGCAATGAGATGACAATCATTTGAATGGAGAGTAGAAACGCTGTAAATGTGGACCATTTGTTGGGATGAGTCGCTGGTATCGATGTATTGACGCTCAGCTCTTCTCACACAACAACCCAATGATAAACTGAATTGAAGAGCATTTCGTTGATCGGGACTCTTATTACTAGATATACCTGATGTGCGAGTTGTGGGCAACGCATACATCAGTGTTAACCGCTTGCACTGTTTGACTCAAACCAAATAACAGGTCCTTTCATATCAATATATAAGACCTTCTCTTTGAAATAATTAACATAATTTCACTCATTTTCAGAGCAATTCCATACAATATAACTACAAATTAAAGAAACTATAATATTAAGGCACTATTATTATAGACACAACACTAGAATTATACGAATTATACAACAATTCTCTACTCTATTCTGAATCAGTGATGAGCAGGTTCTGCATGCTTTTCATGCCCTACACTCACGCCTGCCGTCCATACATCCATACAGTCGATCACACCATCGTTTCACTGATCATTTCGGTTCAACACAATTATCCTTAACACTAATGTCTACCTGTATTACAGTTACATAATTATTATAACTTTCTATTCATAATTTGAGTTAATTATGACTTTTTAAAGATGTTTTTCAACAAAAGTTAATAAACCTCAACACAAAGAGAGTCTATGAATCACTTGTATTATGAAAAGAATCCTAATTTGTCCGATAATGTTCAAGTTAGTTTTTATTTTATTAGGACTTTAAACTATGCAAAAATTTAAGCTTTAAATTTGTTACATAAAATAATTTCATCAAAAATATAATATTTTTCTTTATATGACTTTTAGTCTCTAAACCAGAAAATATATTATTTTTACTATTTTTCATTAAAGCTGTTCATAAGATTAGATTATTATAAATTGGGTTATTCTCTATAAAGTATTGATTAAAATATATTTATTATATTATATTTGTAGATATTAAATAAAAAATATAAAAAACTAATTTATAAAAAGTCATAATGTTTTACAACAATTTCCTGATTTGAGTTTAAGTAGATATTACCGTAATTCTAAATTCCTATAAATTAACTTTGTAAATTTCACTAGTAATTTGATGTTAAAATATTAATAATAAATTTAAAATTTAGACACAACACAATTTATTAACTAAATTTTGTTGAAATTTCTTATAGACCACAAGGAATAAAATACATGCTATTTCTAATTGTGAATTTATAATACTCAAAATATTGTACCTTACTGGTATATAAAAATTGAAATTATAGTACTGTTTTTCTCTACACAATTGAATTGTAACGGATGTATTTTACTATTTAAATTGTTAACTATTCTTGGAATAAGTCAAGTTTTAACTTTTATAAGTCATCCTTAAAGATATACTAATCACTCGTTTAATTTAAAATAATGTATTTTTATTACTTTGGTTAAGATTTTGTCCATCATTTTCAAATAAAATAGTTGTCTTAAATATAGATATAGCCGTCATAACTAATGTACACATTACGCCTATTAAGCCATATAGAACCACAGAATGGACATTTCATTATATTTATACATTAAATAAGTTATATTAGATGGTATTTGTAATTATAATCCATTTGTAACTATGACATGCACTATAAATAATGAAAAATAATAAATACTTTGATTTCAAAACTTCTTTATTTATTGAGTGAATGATAATATTTTGAATGAACACGAATTAATTTATTATTATTAATATTATTATTATATACAGAGATTTGTTTTATACAAAAGGATATTCAGTTCAAAAGACAATTTATAACTAAATGTTTGAGGGCTCGCACTCGGAGTACAGGCGCCAGTGGTATCAGTGCTATTGAATAGAGCTTTGGTTAGTACTGAGTGGCAGACCTGTCGGAACTGTAGCCTTAACTGCTTCCTTCCCGGCCTGGCCTCACATGTGATGTTTTGCTCGCTATGTATGGTCCGGGAGGTTGTGAACAGTCATTTGAATGAAGTATAGAATTCAATAGAATATAATCAAGTAATTCAACGCTTGAATCACAGATCAGATCAATATATTTAATAATAGTTTTCAATTTATGAGATATTGGCCAGCATTTGGTTATGTAAGCAATTGCTGGTTCATAGAGGGGTCGTGTTGATGGTGATACCACGAGTACTGAGGCATATAACTGTTACTCATCGCCGCCGCCTTGGCTGAACCCATATCCCAGGCCGTGATGGGCGGACTCATAGCCGGCGGACTCACTGCTGTGGCGATCGACGAGTTACTGCCCGGTACTGACGTGCCTCCCGGGCCCACCGGCAGCAGTGGCGGCGGACCAACGCTTGGCGGCGAATGAGTTTCCGGCGTCTCGGGAGGTGTTTGAGGTGTCGAGGCGGCTGTTGGCGGTCCTAATGAATTGGCCGAAGTTCCCGATGAGTTACCGGGACCGCCCTGAGAGTTGCCGCTCTGGCCTCCGGGAGGGCCCGAACCTCCCGACTGCTGAGCCTTCAACATCTTCTTGTATTTACTCCGTCTGTTCTGAAACCAGATCTTCACCTAAAATACCGAAACAAATATATTTTTCGTTAGATTTCTAATTCACTATTTATAAAACTTTCGACTGAATAATAAACGAAAATAATATAAAACTATAACTTTTCTAACCATAAAACCCAAAACAATGAATAATTTGCTATTGAATGAGTTTTTTGTTTTTATTTGATTTTCAAATGAAAGGCCGTTTTGATAATAAAGGCTCAAACAATAAGAGTCAAAGCAATGAAATATAAAATAAAAGGAAAATTTAATTTCCATGAAAAGTTCTTTGAATATTTGATAAGTTATTTGTAGTAAAATTACTGAATTAACGTGAGTGTAAAATATTATACCTTTTTATTATATAAGTTATGTGCAAATTTTCCGCTTGTAAAAATAGTATTATTGACTTTTTTGTGTTAATTAAGTCTTACATTTTTACAAATAGTTTAAACACATATTAAAGCATCAATAAATTTAAAATAAGATACGCTTATAATTAAATGAAACCTGTGTTCATTGGGACTCATAATGAAACAAATCGAATATTTATCTTAATTATGAAACTTTTCTCATATTAATGATTAAATTAATACATTGTAAGTGAGTATTAATTGTTTAAATACAGAGCGTTTAGTATATTATATAAAAAAGAACAATTAAACAAAAATTGTATTATATATTATATATAACTTATTAATGAACATAATATGATAATAATTCTTCTTTTGAAATGTTTTGAAGCTTTGCTAATATTTATGAAGTGCTACACATTCTCTCTCTCTCTCTCTCTCTCTCTCTCTCTCCTCACTCACTCACTTTCCTAGTATATGTGGTGCGCCTAAACTTCACTCCACTCTAAGCCAAAGGCAATTAGCAGTGAAAGGGAAGATAAAATCAAAGCATCTATTTGTTGACAAATTATTCTCTCAATTGTTATTTAAATTTTTCTTCAATTCTCTCAATTTGTATTATTTTAGTGTAACTTTTGTTACATATTATGATGAATATACATATAGAAGAATATATTTGTTCAAAATTGGAAACATATTTAACCAAAAAAAGTGAAACCGGTATCAGACAGGATGGCCTTATAGCCTGAGCCAAGAGCATACATACATTTGTGTATATATTCTATAGAGATATTGTGTGTAAACCAAGGAAAACATGCTCCAAAATGGGAGGAAACCTGAATCTTATTTTTTTTACATCGAATAGTAATGATAATGACTCGGATGGCGGTGATGATGATGGCGTCTAAGAGAATAGAGCCAAAGGCTATAACAGCTAACAGCACAAGAATACAAGAACACCACTAACTGAGAAAACATTAGAGAGAGAGAGAGAGAGAGAGAGAGAATGTGTAGCACTTCATAAATATTAGCAAAGCTTCAAAACATTTCAAAAGAAGAATTATTATCATATTATGTTCATTAATAAGTTATATATATGATTCCGAGTCCATGCAATTGCAGCGACGCCTCACCATAACGAGCATATTTTGTAACCCATATAACAAAGTTTATTTCAAAAAGCACTGCTTTTGTTGCCAATAATATTAACTTATAGAGAGAGAGAACGAGAGAGAGAGAGAGAGAATGGGAGAACACAAGGCTGTTAATGTCTTTTTTGCAGCTCTTAATGTACTTTACGACCTTCGGCAGACTCAGGCATATTAGGCATATTCAGGTATATTTGATCCGACACTCACTACTAATACTCTGGTGGACTAATCGACTAAATCTATACATATTACACACAATTACGGCAATAATTTAGTATGAATACCGGTATAATAAGATAGCGATATTGAATGTCCACAAACACAGTGCCATTATTGGAGCACTGGTTAATAGGGCATAACGAATGGTAATATAAGGCAATATACAGATACGATTGAGTATATGGTATACGGTTTGCGCACAATAAGGCTATAGAGACAGTGTATAAGTCGCCATCAAATGACAACTTCCTCTTGGTTTGTGCTAAAAGTGTGGAAAATCCAGAACTCTTATGCTGTTATGGCAAACGGCGCTCAACTAACTCATGAAAAAATGAAAGTTTTCTCAACGAAATAATTTCTTAGTATTTTTCAATTTAGTTGAGAACTCATGGCATAAAAGTTTGGCTCTCAATGTATTTTCTCAAACAAAAAACAATTTCTCCTCCTTTGACACTAACAATATAACAATAGTATTCACTGTAAGAATAGAGACTCTCTTCTAAGCGGCAAAAAAGATTATTTATAAAACTTTTTTCTCATTTTAATACTTAGTTTGGTATAGACCTCAAGGACAGAGAGTTTGATCTTGAGTTTGGATTTTTACAATTAAATATTTTTGATTTTATTCCTCATTCACAGCACACGCTAAACACATTAAAGGATAGAAGAAATCTTTTTTCAATAATATGAATGCAAAACAAAGATTAGCATTCATTCGGGTGCTTACGTATAGCATGCAAATAGGCATTACTTGCCATAACTCATACAAAATATCATACGAATTGAGTCTCACTTTGTCTCTAAGTATCACTTTTTACTCGTATGTAAAATGCTATGAATTCGGGGCGTCAACAGAGCCTCGCAGATGACATTTCCCTTGCATTAGCCTCTCGTGAATCCGTTTGATTCAAATAGAAATATACAAAACATACGCTTCTCTACTAACACAGTATAACTCGTATACAGTAGTGTGTGTCCAATGAATTAATCTATAATAGTAGAAATTGTGGCAAAATTTGTCGCAACTGTTCCCACTCTATACAGTAGTTTCAAGTATTTTCACTAAAAATTGCTTCATATTCAGTGTACTATCGGTTTCCAATAAAATTCGAGAAAACATTTGAATGCATAAACCAATGAGAATATGGATTGCATTGAACACAACACTGTATACAACAAACAGTGGGAAACTAAACATATTTTTTGTGCTCCTGTAGATCAACTCAAATACAAGAAATACATTTTTTGAGTGAAGTATGCATTGGTTTTATGATACAAATACTGTCAGAACATAACATGAAATGCATTTCCATTGCTAGAGCTATGATCGACATAAATGGCATGAATTCAGTCCACACTCTCCCTATGCTTTATGTAAATGTTTTTCTGTACAAAATGTTTATGTTTTATATATTTGTTAAACTTGTGTTATGTTTGGAAGAGTTTGCGTGAGTTATGATACGATTTGAATATATAATTAAAGCACATATTTGTTGTAATTAAAGAACAAATTAAAACAATAACTTAGTGTTGCTATTGATTAAATAAATCATAACATTTCCTAATTAATAAATAATTTCTTTTATTCACTTTTACTGAATAACATTTCTTGAATTCCTATTTCATTGAGAAACTATATTAAATGCATTTGTAATAAAACATCTTATGAAAGTGGCCTGTATGAATGATTAGAATTTGCAAATCTAATACTTAATATTGAGTACTCTGTAAAAAGTGAAAGGCATGGGAATGGGATGTAAAGTATTAGAGAATTGAATTAAATTGAATTGAAAAGAAAGGTAAATATAATGTAATGTATAGCTCAATATAAGGCTCAATGTATGGCTCAACGCATAGCTGAGGTGATGAGAGTCTGGAGTCCTGAGTGTTTGGTGGGGTAGGAAAGCCTCAAATATTAATCAGGTTGTTATGTGTTTATGAAAATAATTATTTTATCACATCTAAAATAAGTGGCGCTTTTTTAATAATAGCGGAGCAATTAATGGGATAAAGCCTTTCCACACCTCATAGAGCACTTTCCGTAAAGTTGGTAATCAACGTCATTGTAAGCCGTAATAAAAGTGAGTATCCCTGCAATTAGCGCCCACAACACTGCTTATTAGATGGGAAGACTATAATAGAGAGTCGGGATTTAATAAGAAAACATGTTATATGATTACATACATAAATGCTTGATTGAGGTGACGCCTCACTCTCTTAATTCTGGCTTTACTTAAGCTATTAATTTATTTCTTATAATTAATTGATTTATGGCTACTTTAAGGGATTGATATGAAAATCTTAAATATAGCTCACAATCATTATAATGCGCTTAATTAGATAATCATAAGACAAATGTTTTGTTTACAGTCATAAATAGCGAGGTAATGAAAACAAATATACAAATGGATTACAAATAGGTAAAGAGAGTGTGAAAGTGAATGAGTTGTTGTTTGCATTGCATTTGGAGTGAGTGTCGAATAATTGTGAATCAATTGAAAAGAAACTGTTTGTGTAATTTGTAAGCTAACAAAAAAACGGGACAATAAATTTTGTGTAAAACATGTTATTGTTGCTAATGTGACAACTTGTGACTATTGGCAACTGTTCCCTACAGTTCCCTACAGTTCCTTACAGTTCCCAGCGCTGTGTTCCCACTCTTCCCACAGTTGGCAGTGGTCTGAGAGGAGTAAGTGTTTGTGCCGTAGCCGTGAGTGAAGTGCTATTTACTGCAAACCTCATACAGTGTTATCGTTTGCTTAATGTAAATGTTAATAGATTGACAATTTATGATCGCATTGCTAACACTTAAAAGCCTGGCCACCACTCTAGCACTCGCACCAGTACTCGACTGGTGAGTACTGTGGAGTGAGGAGAGGGCACTGAGTAGTCTGTAACTAATGAACCCATAAAGCCTGGCTGTCATGATGATGATGAGTGTCATTTATGTGCCTTTGCCGATGGGATACCTATTCTAGTGATGAGACCGTCAGCAGATCCGTCACTCAGTGCTACACCACTTCACCACTGGAGCACTTGTTGCTCACATTATCACAGCCTTGAATGCCTGAACCAGGAATGCCTGCTGTGCTCGAGAAATCAACTAAACAATGAGTGCACACCATCTCAGAGATGAGTGCTTATGAGAGATAGTATGAGATACAAGACGCAGCACCACCACCTAATACACTGTATTGTTCAATGGCTAGTGCACTGTAGCAATGCACTGTACTTTGTATTGTTTTCTATGTATACTATGTATGTATGTATGCATTGTATGCTTGATTTTCATTTACATACTTTCGCTTTTGTTGTTTTAGAGCCCACTCTTTGGCACAAACTTATGGATACAGTGATTGAATAGTGATCTCAAAGATAACCTACATTTCACAGTCTAAGTCATTGAGCAATAGAGGCCTTTCAATACAGGTATCAAAAGCAGTGAATATAAACACAAATAAAAACAAAACCTATTAATCAAATTAGTGTTACCTGTGTTTGGGTTAGGCCTAGAGATGCTGCCAGTTCTGCTCGCTCTGGTAGTGCTAAGTATTGGGTCCTTTGAAATCGTCTATTGAGTTGTTGGAGCTGAAGACTCGAGTAAATGGTTCGGGGTTTTCGCATTTTCTTGCCCTTTCCGTTCACTCGCAGTGTCTCTTCCAGACCACTCTTATCTGCAAACAAATCACAATCACATTCAGTCATAACATATCAATCATTCATTACATTTACAACAAAAATATTTGTTCTAATTATAAGTTAATTATAACTAACAGTTAGTTTTTGTTTTGTTTTTTGCTAATTATTTGCAAATCGAGAATATTTGATAAAACATTAGATTTATGCCATTAGATCGAGCGAACATAAAATTCAAACACAAAACTGATTTTGAATAAAATATTGTATAAATATATCATATATTTACAGATCCTAATCTATTTGGCACTGTTATCCACAGCACAACAATTCATTGCTTAAATTAGATTCAATACAAACACCACATTATTTACTCTTATGTTATTGAGTCACGCGATCCCCTCTTTCCTATCATTTGCTTTGCAGTTCTTCTTCGCAAATATTTTCAAATGATTTTCCTCTAAAATACAACCAATTCTTTGTTGCATTCAATATACAAATACTGAATATTCTAATGAATCGCATTTTAAAGCATCAATTCAAAAACTTATTTTATACTCTTTACTGTAATTTATTTGATTCATAAAACACAACAATAAATCTTGCATAACTTAACCATCAGATCTAACTAATCATTTCATAGAGAGTTGCGTTTAAAGTGTTCAATAAAAGTCAGTTCTAATTGATACGAAACTTAATATAATTACAACAAAACATAAGCAAACTTTTTCTTTAAAGTTAGCTTAAATTCAAATACTTCTGTATCGCTTAATTAACTATTTATTTATTTAATATATTTTAATGATATGAAAATTGTATTTATATTATATCTAAATTTACATTTAAGCTCTAATCGTATATAAAGTATTATTTGTGTATGAAGTATAAAATTGGTGTTTGCCCTTAATGGTAAAACAATTTGCGCGATTCAACGCAAATATTTTATACAACAAATAATAAACAAATTCTTGTGACATATTATTCTGATGACTGTTTTTTGTGAGTTGATATTATAGTTGAGTGCATTAATAGAAAAGGGAAAACATAAACCTATAATTTTGAGGGTTCGGTCCAATTATAAGTGAATGAAATTCATGGAGCAGTTGAGTGCTTCCGACACCCGCACCACATGTCTCATACGTGATGCTCACTCTATTCACATCACCTCATCATACAGTCCACAGTATAATACAATCTCATCATCGATACTAATCTAACACTACTTTATGACTCTTTTCAATTTAGGTACAAATTTTATGATTACATAATTGTTATCAAATTGATTTGGTAGTTATTTAACTTAAATGAAAACATATAAGATCTAATCTAATACTAGTACAGTATAACAATTATAATATAAAATTTGTCCACTATGTTAAACATACTTTTTCATTGTTTATGACTAAATCTTAACACTTTTAGTTTAAAATAAGTAAAATGTTCAATTTGTAAAGAATTGCGAAAAGTTTGGATTTCTTGTGGATAATGTTTATAATTGCGATTAGAAATGCATTCAATTGTTTGCATTTCAAGTACAGTAAACCTAGTATTAGAAAGTGAGAGAAAGCTTACCATCTCTTGGAGGTGATGGACAGGGAGCACATGTAGTCACGTTTGGTGGATAAGTGCTGAGATATGGGTGTCCGGTGTGATGAGAGTATGTGTTATGAAGCTGTGAGTTATTCATTGAGAAGGGATATGCACCTAACGATCGTTGCTGTCCCGCAGCGAATGCCTCGTGAGCTGTGTTTTGAGCGGAGTATGAAGACCTGATGGAACTGTATGCCTGGTGGTGAGGCATAGTCAGGCCCGCAGCAGCTGCTTGTTGTTGGATGTCCATGAATGCCGACTTATTGGTGATGCTGTCCTGATCCAGACCATCCACTGTACCCATACTCGGGTAAGTGGTAGAGAAGTCCGCAAAGTTCAACGTGTTTGCAGATTACAGACACTTATGAGAAGTCAATTCAATTCCGAGACAACAAACACAACAATCGCGAGCAAAGCCAGAGATTCACCAAAACTTATGCTGAGATAACACACCTCTTCGAGAGACACACCGTTCCCAACAACTATTGTTTGTATTTTAACACGAAATTACTCTTCGCATCGGAATATTGTCTCTTCTTAGCGATCAACAGCTTTAGACTAACGCAACCGCCTCTCAGCCGACTGGCCGTAATCAGCATCACATGCATGCATTCGCACCGTCAGTACGGCTACACCACGGATACACCCGACCTTCTTATACACGCGCTCTCATTGGTCGCTCAGCCATTCAGAAGCCCTTCTCGGCTATGGAGACAGCGGTGGGGAACCACTCCTTCCACTGTCAATCACTTGCGTAGTCAACCTCCCCATGGCCTCCAGGCAACTGCACCTTCACGTATACACGAACCACACTATTCCTATGTATGCCTTTTCATGCTATCCATGCTATCCATGCTATCCATGCTATCCATGCTATCCATGCTATCCATGCTATCCATGCTATGCCTTACTATTCCTTACTATGCCTTCCACTGTAAGCCTTACAGTGTATGAGACTCTACTCCAGTCACTACAGTGCATGCAATACATGCAATACACGCACACTTACAGTACATATCACTGCAGTCTCTCTATTGTAATTCTCATACTTTAAATCTCCACCAAATCAACACTACATTACACACAGTATTTCATATATTTTTAACCATTTTATAACCAATTCGTACAATCATATAATTGCTGAAAAGTAAAAATTATTGTATCAATGCATTCGTTTTTTGACAATATTTTGAGCCCAATATTTAAATGTTGGTATTATTTTGTCACTTACCAGAGAAAAGGGTAGTGAATGAGAAATAATTATAAAATTAAGTCAACTGTTTTAGACCGTTAAGTCTTAAGGAAATACATGCTTGGGTTACGCAATATTTGCAGTGTATGTGCTCTGCAACTGTAAGACTCATTGTATTACTAATCGCAATGGAAAGGCACGCAAATTCAAATTTATGTGCTCTCATGTCATTGTCCTTTATTAATGGACATCATTTGCCTCCGAAAACACTTATTAATCAATTCAGAGCCAACATCATTGAATTCATGTCCAAACCTTTTTTTTGTTGTTTTAATTAGTTGGCTTATTGTAACATTAATTGAAATGAATGTTCAAAAAGTTTAATAAGCAGTAATTGTTTGGACGCAAACTAATGAGCAAAATAAGCGCCAAAATAGTTAACAAATAGATGTTTGCTTTGAATAGAATTAAGAGAATTTCGGTCGAAATGTCTAATTCGGCGACTCTTCAAGTGTTGAGGACTTCAATGGTTAGTCTCAGAGAAGGCTGAGTGAAGAAAAGAAAAGAGGAGGATAGCAGGCATAGGAGGGATAGGAGGTACTCCTGGCGCCAGCGCTACGGCTTTGATGGGCTCTATGTTTGGCTTTTAGAGTATTGCGACTGAAAGGCAAGGCATCACTACTACAGCCAAATAACAAATGGTTTGGCAGTTCTTCATGCCTTCTATCATATACTTCATATACTTTCGGCGCTAATCAATCTTTGAGTGACATAATTATGTTCACTATTACTATAACTCCTATTAGTATTTCAGATCAAACTTTGCATTAATTTATGTGAAAAATGTAATTAATAACGAATCCCTGCAACTACTCATTCGCGCAGCCTATCTCATCTCAGCTGCCAGTCCTGTGGAACGGTATTAGAAGTGAAAACAAAATGCTAAGAATGAGGGATACAATGAACAGTACGGTAGAGTAGAAGAGTATCATATTTGCAAACAGTGTTTGAGTTATTAGATAAGACATGACTTTGGTGGTGGAGGGTATGGCATGTATGGGCAACTATCACTTTCGCATGTATGGCAATACAACAGTAGGCACTAAATAGTAAAAGCAATTTGTTCGGAATAGCATTATATTCGGTGCTGACTGACCCGTTCAGTCGCCACTCGTGAATCTTCACTCCCATACAGACATACACTGCTTGCCATTGCCTCTCAAACCTCTCATACCATACATATATTGCAACTTAAATCTACAGTACAGTACATACGCCAAACATATAAGATATGATATGATATTAGTTAAAGTTTAAGCACGAAACCAGGCGTCACCGACAGCTACGCCCCCCGATATTTGATTCCTTTCCAGGCGGTCAGCGAAAAGTTTTCTTAACATTCGTGTACTTTTATTTTTGCTCACTTTTTATTAGTAGTATTTTATTATATTTCATGAATTTTATGATGAAGCTGGAATAATGCCATTTATAATGCTATGATTCATAAACTGTTCATTAATTCATTAGAAATTATTAATAATAAATAAAAATTATTTTTTTTCTTCAATCATGTTATGAATTCAGAAATATATGTTTTAAAGGTTTATTGAATCGATTGGCTTTAGATTTATGGCATCGCTTAATTTATAGCAATATTTAGTCGCAATCTAAGGTTAATTTGAGCATGTACACGTATGTTATTCCCGATTCTCGTCGTTGACTCGAATTTTGCAAAACAACAACAAAATTCATTTTTCTTGGTTTTGTCTGATGAGAATTCGCTCGTTTCTAATCATATAATAAATCTTAAATATGAGTGCAGTTCTAATGTTAAGCAAAGCAATACCAGTTGGTTTTGCTACTTTCATAGGGGCTATGATCTACATGTTCTCTCTCTCTCTCTCTCTCATCCCTCTCTCCCTCTTTTTCATATTTTATACATTACATGCATTTTATAACATTGAGTCTAAGAAGTAACTCTGAGCCCAATTTTGATGCATTATTGGCCATTAAAAACTGCCAGAAGATTATTATTAATTAGTATGACGTCAGGCACTGTTCACTGGTATCCCAGGCTTACAGTGGAGTTGGAGTTGAATGGAGTGAATAGAGATGAGGGCATATAAATCAACATTACATTGAGATATTATTCTCATATAAGCCCTGTTTGTTGTGCACAGAAATTATGCTTTCATTAGAGCACATAATTTATTTCAATTAAAACTATATATAATTCCCAAAGAAAATAAAATTAAAAAATAAAATTTTATAAACAAAACATATTTAATCAAATTATGAGATATCAGTTATAAATATATTATGCATCTAAAGCATTCTTATAAATAATTATTTGGGAATTAACATTTTGAGAAATATTTTACACATTTTTCTAAGAAATTAATCATTTTCTGCAAAACTCGATGTGTATAACGAGTACATCAAAGTGTAGGCACAAGAGGTATAAGTATTGGCAGAATATCTCTTATAACAGAGTTTGTTGGGAATGAGCCCTTCATTGCGGGAACAGATGTAATGTTATCTGAAAACAATTCGCTTTTTATAAGTTTGTGATACAACACAACATACAAGCGCTCGAACCCACGCATCCCATACTCTATGCAAGCATTTCAATGTTTCAATGTATGTATGAATGAGGCTAAAGGTGAGCGACAAATGCATCTCTTTGTGGGTGGAATTGATAGATGAGAGACTCAATGAGTGCTATGAGTGCTCACAAACATCACAAATGACTTACAAACTACAGATATTACATAATCTCGAAATAACTGAATCATTTGTCCCAAAAACATTTTTTATATTCTGTTTTGCATTTATAATAAACTAAAAAATATGCTCTGTATATAAATTTGAATTTCCAAAAACTTTATAAAAATTTTTAAAACTACATTTGCAAAGTTTGCAACTTAACAATAGAGAGAGAGAGAGAGAGAGAGAGAGAGAGAGCTACTAAAACTACTCTTATTACAACTATTGAAAGTGTTTGCATTCATAATACAGAGTGAGAGCGAAACGAATGGACTTTTATAACGAAATACAACTATTGGAGTATTGTTTGCATTTCATTGTATTATTCCTATGGACTACAAAATTCTCAAATGGTTTCAAATGTAGTCATATTTTCACACAAAAATCCAACAAATGCTATTTTAATCAATAAATCACAAATATTTTTAATTACAATTTATTTTAAAATATTTTTAAAAAATTATTTCTATTTTAAATTATCACTACTTTTTAACTTAATATTATTAAACCTAATTTTCACAATCTTTAAAATATACAGTATATTATATAGAAACAACTAAAACCATTTATTTGTCAATTTGTTTTGACAATACAATCAGAGGTGTCTGAAATTTAATCGGCAGTTGTTTTTAAAGTTAAATTTTATTCGTTGTGTAAAAATCTATCTTTCTAAATTACCATAAAATCATTCAATCATTTTGTTTATTAAATTCAATTTCAATTCATTAAACTTTATAATTAATTCAGATCCGATTTATACCCCGCGGACATCACATGTTATTGTACCAGTGAATGCAATTTTCACAGCAGAATCAAATTTCACTATTTTTCACCACTTTTTATTGATCCACTTCTGTATTAGAATTTAAACCAAATCTCCTGGTTTCTATTCTCTCTCTCTCTCTCTCTCGCTCTCTCTCTCTCTCCGGTGTTAATATCAAATTGCACTTAAATGACAAAGGCAAAGATTTTTGAGTATCGATACAATATTTAAGATTTAAAACTTTTATTTGCGGTGTATTTCTGTGTAAAGTAGTTTACTTATAAATGTTTTAAAAGAGGTCAGAGTTTACCAGACAGTATATGTTTTTTAGTATATTAAAGTAAAATAAATTTAAAAGTAGTAAATAATTATTTAAATATTCAATAAAATCAATGTCAAACTCAATAATGAAATTGAAATTCAAAATAATATGCCTTCTAGTTATACTCTGGCAATAATTATGAAAATAATTATTAATTTTAAAATTAATTTATACTGTTTTGTATGTTTAAACAAAATTTTTATTTTATCAGTTACTGTTAGATATTAAACTTATATATTCTATTAAAATAAACAAAACTTTTTAAATTTTAAATAATTTAGTAGGCATTTAAAATTTAAATAAATATGAAATTTAAAATTACTCGATAAATACAAAATTTTAATTAAATAATTAGTAAAATAGGAACTTTGATTTGCATAATACAGTATATTACTTGTTTTTTAACATAAATAACATTAATTTAAAAATAATTATTAGAAGCATTTTATTAATATTAAACACTAAATGATGTTTTAATAAAGTGATCGTATATATTAATATAATATCTAGTAAAATAACAATTAAGCATTTGGTAAATACTATTAGGCTAACAATCATAGTTAACAAATTGGTATAAAAACTAAGCAAAATAATTATAACATCATAATTGTGGCAATTATTTTGAATTGCTGTGTATATTAATGTTTGCCGAATAAAGAGGTTGTAAAGGAGCACAGGTAGTGAATGTTTAGTATTATTATAGAGTAATGCAATGTATGCCAATTGTCAATGTGTATAATAATAGGCATATTTTAAAACCATTAGATGACATGCATTTGACAATAGAGTAGTGTTTAGAGTTATTCTATGTTTACTGTTATAGATTGAGAGGTATAGTCTACTGTACTGTATATAATATACTGTAGTATACGGTATGGTTAGAGTAGTACAGGACTGTGACAATGATGTGAACTATCCATACGAATCCCTACTGTAATACTACTAATACGGTTGGCTTATGGCTTGTGTCTGTGTTGGGGTTTTTGGAGAAAACGATTGTGCGGTCGATGTATTGAATGGCGAATTAGACGTCAATCGTGTGTTAGGTTATGTTAGACCAGACGGCAGACAATCAAATTGAGTTAAGAGATATATAAGTTACTTAAGTTAAGGCTCGATATACATCAGTTATCAAGTTACTCTTATATTCTCCAGTCTCTCTCCCATTCACTTTTATCTCTCACTCGTCTCTCCCTTCTCTCTCTCACTCCAGAGAGGGAAGAGAGAGTCAAATGAACGGTAAGTTCTGAGTGAGGAGTAAGTTCGTTTGAGAGCCAATTCGGTATTTGGTAACATACCTCAGTATGTGATCTTATAGCAACAAAACGCTCTCTTATTCTACTTTTAAGTTAGTGTTTATAGCATATGATCGTTAATGGTTTGCAATGTTTAGTAACAGTATTAGACTTGAGAGCAATGTCTGTCCATTGCATCTAATGATAGAATGCAAAGCAGAGCTAACTTTTAACTTAGATTACAATGAAGTGCAACCAATACTACTGGCGGTAACTGTACAGCACTGGGAGCACCACCAGTACCTCTAGTAGGTGTACTAATACTAATATCGCGAAGAGGACTACATGAGTTTGTGATCGGCATGTATGTCACCGACACGCCGTCACCTACAGTTAACTGTCGTCTCTCTGTATTTACAATCGGTGCTGACGGTCACGAAGATTATTAGAGATAAGAATATATTTATATCGGTGTTACTGTTGTGTCCCGGGGCACTTCCGCCCAACCTGTTAGTGGCCGATGCATACGATTACCGAAAATGTCATCTCAAGAAATGAGCCAGTGCAAGATTATTAGAGATAAGAATATATTTATATCGGTGTTACTGTTGTGTCCCGGGGCACTTCCGCCCAACCTGTTAGTGGCCGATGCATACGATTACCGAAAATGTCATCTCAAGAAATGAACAAAAAATATCTGTACGACAGGAAAGGGAAGGTCGAGAGTCGACCCCTTTTTGATTAACAGAGTAATAGAGTAGAGCTTTAATGCCCTTTGGCTGAGGAAGCGTTTGATGGCTCTCAAGATATAACAATCTCTATGTATGTAATGATAACTTTGATGCCATCCTTAAAAAGAGCACAAAATTACAATTAAATCACATGAGAATAGGCTTCACAGTTGAGGCCCAGTATGTGACAGCACTCCATACGATAGCATCGTAACCCGTTATTTGTCGCCATTTCCACAACAATTACTTTTATCCAAACTTTTATAACAGCATTCAAATTAGAAATTAAATTCTTATTAAACATAATAAATCAGATTAACTACCGGTGCGTTGATTACAGAATTAGTTCTTCCAGAAAAGCTAATTTCATTTTAAACTTCTTTTTCTATAAGTAATTTAAATATATTTTCCAAAAATTATTGTTTATTTTTATACATTTTATAAGATTGTATCAGAAATTAGTGCGTTTTTAGTGAGTTTTCCCTGTAAGAATAGTGTAAAAACAAAATAATAATTTTTTTATTTAATTTAATGTTTTTATTTATGAGTTTAAAAGTTTTGGTTTAAGGATTTGATGCATTTCTAGCATGAATTAAGTGTATTCTGAATGCAACACAACTGCATGTGTTGTGTATTTCGAGTACAGCATACAGTCAGTGAAGCATAGGATCCGAGTGTTGGGTCTGTTGGTTGGGCTCACATGCAGTCTCAGCACAACTGGTGAGAAACAGTTGGCTATTCATTGTGTGAGCGAAACCTGAATTTCAGTTTTCAGTGACTTTTTTGCAAAATTTATTGTATCATAAGATTGTAATAATACGTCACCAGAGCAATGATAACTTATGAGACACTAAAGTATAGCCCAAATACAGTGACAACGAGTGACACAACCGATTGTCCCGAATGGCGATAGTTTGATGTATCTGTGAGCCAGCGCTGGTATGTTGTGGGCACAGGTTGTAGAGCACAGGTAGAGAGCACTGGTAGAGGACAATGCACTGCACTGTCCACTGTAGCGGAAATGGGACTCGTTTTGAACAAAATAATGCAAATATAATTCTCAGATATGATGTGCTTTAGGTATGTCCTCAACACTACATCACGATATGCTGTGTAAGAGTCAGTTGAGGACACATTTGCCCAAAATTATCATTCAGTGCCCACTCTATGATAAAAGCAGTATATTTTTCAACCAATTGAAGCCAAACATACCATTCATACAGAATATTAAATGAATCTCTTTTTCCTTTATTTTAATGTCATATAAAACAATATTTGTTACAAATATAGAGTCATATAACAAAGTTTCGGATTTTTTTATGAATCTAAATGAAACCACAACTAATTGTGTGAATATATTTTTGACACTTATTTAAATATTTTTAATAGCAATGTTTGCATTATTTTCAAACTGTTTTTCATACTATTAAATTTAAATCAAAAATATTTACTACATTTTTAATGCTATTTAAAAAGCCATTTTCTAAATTCATTTTAATGTCTATAAACTGACGTCAAAAAAGCAAAATAAAGATTTTTATATTAACTTTTAAAATAATTTAAAGTCAAAAGATTCTCGATTGGCATTCAATACAATTATCTCTTTAGGATTTGCTAAAAATATTCAAAAAGTAGGCGTAAAAGTTTGGATTCTGTGGATGTAATTAGCTTTCAATATATGTTATATTATCTCCTAATTGGGACTATTTTTGTAAAATTGAAACTAATGTGAAATACGAGACTAAATGATCGGAATTATATTATGACATAAAGTGAAAATAATATGAAAGCAAAATCATAACCGCTTTACTGTACACTCGGTCTCTATTTCAGTGGCTCTTCTCTAATGTTCTCAATGTTATAATACGAGACAACTATTGATAGAAATATTCTTTTGAATCCAACAAAAGAAATCATATTTATATGGTATATGTAATGCACAAAACCATATAAACTTCCTTTCATTGTAAACGTTCTCAAATTGAATGTCATTTGTCGTCAAATTTGTTAGCAATATATGCCATAAACAAGCATTCAGTCAATTATGTATTATATTCCATACAGTGATGACAAATAGGCTATAGCTTTAAGAAAGTCATACAAAAGTCTAATTTTCAGTATTTTTTCTCATAAGTTAACAAAATATAGCCAACAAATACTATAGCTTTGACTAACTGTAAGATTAGAAGTGTTGTACTGTATTTGTTATGTATTACAGTTGGTCTCATAAGAATAAATATTTGCATAACTGTCCAATTTTT
>CAJPVJ010000459.1:0-24773 GCA_905397405.1 Oppiella nova
CGATGTGTCAATCATTATATCAGCGCTCGCTTATGATCTCTCGGCCACTGATTCTCGCTATAAGTCTAACCAATTTTTTCTCTCATTATTTATTTATTCGACAATATTTTCGCTTTCATTACATTTGGTGTTAGTATGAACTTATGTTTTAATGATTGCTTTCTCATATAATATTCGGATCACAACTAAACGTAGCATTTATTTCCTCGATCCTTTGAGTTAATAAAATATGTATAGTTAGAGAAATATTTACGCATTCGTTGATAATTGTAAACTATAATTTAGACAACAATTAAATCAATAAACTATTCATTAAATATAATTTGAAACGAGCTTTGAATCAAATGGAAATGTAGTGCATATCAAATGGGAATGGCAAAAAGTCAGAGCCCTTATGGTTATCTATATAGCCATTGTGTGTAAGCTATTGGCCATAAATGATAGCTAGAAAGTGGAGATAATAAATAAGAAATGGAGGGATAGAAGAGATGGATGTATGCCATTAAAGATGTGAATTTGACGATCAACTTCTTTATAGGCTATAAATTGTTTGTTTGTAACAAAGATTTTGCTTTTTTAGAGTAACTATAGAAACGTGACTCACGAACACTGAATGTATTTATAATACATGGAGTCTATGATTGAATGGCAGATGCAGACCGAGAGTGCAATAAAAGGTAGAGCACTGACAGCACAGCTCTCGTACTAAACACTAAATACAGAAAATACAGAAATAATAGTCGGCATCAAATGAAAGAAACATTTATGGGAAGGACACACACAAACAATGTGACACTTTTCACACCATTAAAACATAAGCAGAGAAAAGCATTTTTTGAATCTCTTTCTCTGACTTTGAGCGCATATTTTTAGACCAAAAAGTATAATATAATACGACATGAGCGCAAAACTCAAGTCAACCAGTTTTCAATTATAATACATTAATCTTTTTTCCATTTTTATTATTATTCCGCTTTTTGTTCATAAGTTTTGCCAAATGAAAAGGAGAGACAGAGAAACATAAGTCAGTTATAGTTATAACTTATTTTTAGGGGAAACTCGACGGCATATTCAGAATATGTTGAGAGAGAAATTGTTGGAAAGTAATGATATATTCTCTGTATTACATCAAAAACAAGTGTACTTACAGTGAGAGAGAGGAAATAATCGCCAAAAAGTAAGACTCAATGCTAAGGAAAATAAGCGATTCATTCGAGCAATTCATTAAATATTACAAAAGTTTGGACTTTTTAATGAAAGCTCGAAGGCCTCACTCGATACCCAAAACTATAAATCAAAGTCTCTTTCCCCTCTCTCTTGTAATTATTTCCATTTTTGAGCAAAAAATCAGTTGTTTTTTGGCGTATATATGTACTCATAAGGAATAATTGAATCGTAAATCTATATCTATTTCTTATGAGATATCAATATTCGGTTATGATTTGGATATTTATATAAATCAAAAAATATAACTTTTATGCTTTTCTCGAAGTTAATCACTTGAAACAAAATTAATTGATTTATTCAAATCGTTATCATATCGCTAAACATAGCTATCGATTAAATTCATTTTTTGAGACAAAACTCTAGTGATTTAATATTTCATTCAATGCGATTGCATTTATTCAATAATTAGTTTTATACTTGTGAATTATTTACAATTTAATTCACAAATTGTTTTATTTAAAATTAAATCAAGTTTGGCTTGTATTTATTAATGGAGTTTATTTAACAAAATGAGTATATGTTAATACTCATTAACAAGTAGTCAATATATATACATACATAATGATTATTATCTTTATTGAGCGATAAAATTGTTTATTTTCGTGAAACTTATTTTATGCACAAACAGTAAAATCTGAACATAAGATCCAAAACTAGTTGATATAAATTTACTGTAATTTCCAGTCAATTACTATTTGAACCCCTAAAGAGCACTTCACTGCAACACTAAAGCTTTATATGAATTCAAATGTTTTCAAAATACTTTATCGTAATTAAACTTTTACTAAAATAATGTTTAATATAATATAATATAATTACATTGCATAATACATTAATAAAATAACTGCTTGCGATTGATTGTGTGCAAAAAACTTACATTCGTTACTTGAAAGTTTTTAAAGAGCAAAAAAGTTTTTAATAGTATTTTATATAAATTATATGTTTTGTGTTTATAATGTGTTTTCTTTTGTTGAAGTTCTGACAAAAAATTTATATAATTTTCAAAGTGTTTGCGGAACTCTCGCCATATATTAATATGCATTTGAAATGCAAGCGAAAGGCAGAGCAGAGGCAGTGGTAGGGCTGCAGCTGACACACACACACACACACACACACACACTCACACACACACACACACACGTCGGGCACACTGTTTGCTGCTCGCCATGAGTGCCGTGAGTGTAGTCAGTACTGCCAGCGATGCAGAGCACGGTTACCATTATTTTGGGTGTGTATGTGGGGGTCATTTTCTCCCATACGCCACAGCTATACATAAAACACTGACTTCAGTGAGTGCTCGCATGGATTGCTTAATATAGCAGTTGATTGATAGCACTTTGATGAACACCAGTGCCTCAGCGCTCTACTCATAAAACACTCAAAAATATGTGCAACCGTATGAGTAAGAGATGGCTAACAGTTTGCCTATTGATGGAAACCCACACCGAAAACAACTGCCATTTCGAGCATAAATATAGAGATAGAGTTTAAAAATATATTTTTAAAAAGTATACTTTGAGTGAAGCATTAATCGCTTTTTTCGCGAATTTTCAAATTGTAATCATTTCTATTTGGGATTCATTTTTTCGTCACTTAAACTAATTATACATTTTATTCTGAAATTAAACAAAACTTTTCTCATTGAAGATACGATTGAAAGTGTTAGTCAGTATTGATAATAACTGAGTAGTAAAGCACTCAACGCATTGCACCGAAAAATGCTTTGTTTTTAATTTTTAGTCTTTTTGTTAAATTACAACTCAAAAGTTGAGTACTTTTATGCTTTTATATATTTCTAACAAATCTTTGATTCTCTTCGCATCTCTCTCTCTCTCTCTCTCTCCCTCTCTATCTCTCTCTCTCTCTCTCTCTCTCTCTCCAACGGGAGAGTACAGTACAGTAATGTCAGAATAGAGCAAATTTGTCAGTAAATGCATTTAATAGCGATAATCAAAGGAATGAAAAAACATTGATTTCATCGCATCAATGAAAACGAAGCAAATGCTATGAAATTGAGAGTAACTATAAGTTTGGATTAGTATAGTTGGGCCCACACTCTCCCCTACCCTTTCCTTAACAGTATTAAATGTATAGCACTGGCACTCAATCATTTGACAAAAATCAATTAGAAATAAGTCTATAACTATCAGCGCTTCTCTTATTGCCTTTCAGTCGACTTCACTAAAGCACTGATACTATGAGTTAGTGTTTAAGGACTTCAATAAATGAACAAGAAATTTAAGTTAGACTTCAATTTTTAAAACTTATAATGATTTTAATGTGTGCCTGAATTGCAGTTCTTTGAACTCAACATTTAATGTTCAAAACACTATTCAAACAAATAGTAATATTTGAAAACAATAGGCATTTGTATGAATTTCTAATTTTCTATAATATATTTAAAGTAGTTATACATTGATTATACATCCAATACATTTCTATTAAATTGTTTATCATAAATTTGCGCTCATCTTATCTAATGATCATAAAACCTATTGGAAATGCTTTTTGATTAATAATAAACACTTTATTTCAAATTAATTTTATCGAATAATTCATTAGTGATAAAACATAACCACATATTTAACACCTGTTTATAAGTCTCTATGATAGCCACAAAAGCTGTGAACATATTTTATTGTTATGTTTTATATCAATGGCTTCTATTTATTGTTAACAAAATTAGTTTTTATAATATAAAATTGACAATTTGTTTCACTTTTATTGCAGCCATTAAGTTTTAATATAACTTTTCAAAACCACTCCTCAAAGTAATAACTATTAAGCAATAATAATAGCAAACAATTGTTTTTAAGATAATTTTCGGCTTTCAATTTAATATATCTCTTAAATTGATTAGAAATTTACTAAAATATAGGTTAGTCTACGAGAGATTGAATTACAAAAAATATCAATTTGACTCATTTGAAAGTCAAAATAGGCATACGATTACAGCGAAAATATGTTTTTATGTGATTCAAATTATTTTCCAATAAAATGTTATCATTGAATCAAATTTATTAATTTGATTGCAAACACAAAATAGACTGCAATTAACATTATAAATGCATAACGAAAAGGGAATGACGTTTCCATAGAGATATTATAAGTGTTGTATTCGTGTCTCTCTATTCACTGTTCACTACTTTTTTTGCCCAAAAATACTTATTTTTCTTTAGTTTAATATAAAAGTAATTTTATTTTAATATAAAAATTCTCTAACACTTAGTTAATAGAAAATTATTTAGATTTTTAATAAGTCGATAATTTATTGGCAATCATTTTATGACATCAATTCTAAATGCACTTACTTTACTAAATATAAGAAATTGCAAAAATATACAATAACTTATTTCAAAGATATCATGATAACATGCAAAGTGTTTATGCATTATTTGATTCCCAAAACAGTTACAACAACTACTCATTTTATTTAGCCTTTCAAATACATTGAGAGAGAGAGAGAGAGAGAGAGAGAGAGAGAGAGCTAGTAATAGCTAGTATGCAATTGTTTGTGACATTTATAAGTGCCTCAAACCGGCAATTATCGAGAAGAGAAGAACGTGTATTAAAAACAGAAATTCTATATTATAATAAGTCTTATAACTATAACTAAGTCTACAATTTTATTATGAATACGAAAATAATAAATGTATAGAAATGCCGTTTTCCTTTGCATTAAAAGTCACACATTCTGTAGTTTATTTACAAGAAGTAAATAAGAAGTCTAACAAACTTTTTGAACACAAAAACTCGTATCAAATATGGTTTAGTTCTCACATTAAATTATGGAAAGAATAAGTTATTCTAATTTCAAATTCACTGCAGAATTGAATGTGTTTTTGTTTAGCTTTAAAAACAATATCTACTTATTATACCGTCAGCGTTGGTGGTATACTATTTAATTCTGGGTTATGTATCAAAGCCTATTGCTAGCATTCATTGGCGTGAATAGAAAACAATTGTCATAACTTTTAAATAAAAACTTTATATCAATTCTTGATATGAAATGCATTATTTTTCTATCTATATATTTGTATATAAACTGATTTGAACACAAATTCTCTGTTTGTGCCAAACATTACAGACGAATGATAAGAATGTTATAAAAAAATTCAATTTTTTTATAAACCTATCCATCAGTTTATGAGTTAATGGAGAAATGGTTGGGCGCAGAGCAGCAAACAAAAGAAATCGCTAAATAAATATTGAAAGCTTTAATTATAATGCTCTATGTTTGCTGATCAATCATTTCGATTAAATATAATTATAAAATTTATTTTTAAGTTTGTTGCACAAAATGTTTCCATAATATGGTTTACCATTTTTGATGCAAAAAATTTAGAGAAATTATGTATTTTTTGCCATATATTTTATATAATAAGTGTTTTAAAACTTTGTTCTCGACTCTACTCCACACTTAACTCAGTGTTAGTAAGAGTTTGGGAGAACTGTATAATAGATATGCAAAAATATGGTCCAAAAAATGTAGAACTGGCACAAAAATACTACACTTTCTAAACATCAACAGATTTTGAGATCAAACTCTTCTCTGGCTAATGGTTTCGATATAAAGCATAGTATAGAAAGTTTGACTCTTGGAGACTAAGTGTTGGGCTGTGCTATAGCCGGTGCTGTGGCATAGTGTTCACACAGATGTTGCCATAAAGCCAATCAAATGTCGATCAGAATGAGGCATATAAGGCATGCAAAGAGTATTAGAAGGGGACCGACACTAACAAAAAGGCAACTCATTTTGTGGAGCATAATCTTTGCTAAAGTGTAACAGCATTAGCACCGGTATTCACTGCAGTGTAGTTATGCACAAAATACTCTCCAGAATATGACTAACTTTGTTGCCATCACTGTTCAGTTTAAGTGAGAGATGAGAATATTGTGCTTAGAGTTGATGATCGGCGTAATGTTGACCAACTATAGCACCGGTCACTGGAAACAAACTTTCTTTCCAATTGAATGTCACACCAGCTGTCAGTTTGTGACCATTTATGCTCTTTATCACAAGAGATCACATTCTCGGGCTATTTATTGGCGCTAATTATTGCGAAAACTCTTCACTTTATTAACAAATTTTCTTTTCCATTCAATTAATTCAATCGAAACACATTTGCGTCAAACAGTATTTTATCGATATTTTACCTCAAAATACTAATTAATGGTAAATATTGAGCTCTCATAGCATAATGAGCTGCAAAAAAGTAGAGCATATGATAATAGTAGAGACAAACGGCATCGATATATAGGGAAAGGGATCGATGTTTAAAGGAATTCCGTGAAAATCTATAAAACGGATCGTTTGATGTTGTGTTCACTTAATTCGTTGATATGGTTGTGGTTTTGCTTTTTTTGCTATTCATTGAGCAGCCCATGTAATGCACAAAATTGACATTTACTTAAGTCAATACTAAATTGGATTAGAGCTTAAGTATTCACTAATGCTTTCAAAATAATAGATGACAACAATTGGCTTCAAGTAGTGATGCTTTTTGATGAAAATGGATATTTATTTTAGTTCATAGACTGCTTTGTAGTATTCAATGAATGAAATGCTGATCTATAGGTGTAGTGATTGCTGTGTAGTAGTAGTGGTAGTGAAGCCTTAATTGACAATATTGTCGATTGAATAGAGCTTTCGATATACGGAAAGCAAAAAACAAATGATTGACTGATGATTGAGACGCAACCCTCTCTTGTTGTCCCGTTTCAGAAAAAGAGATGAGGGCTACCAGTGCTACCAATGCTACCAGCACCACTGCGCCTAATGGTACTGAACAGAGAGACAAACTTCAGATGAGTGAACCTCACAAACAATTTCATTCATTTGATGGCATCAAAGAGTCGGCGGCAGTGGTGAGGGAGAAGCGGCCGTCAGTGCCAGTGAGGGGACAGCAATACTTTCACTATCAGTACGAACCATACAATCGCTCTAATTATTACGCACCGGGAGCTGCATCTGAGCAGACATTTATGTGAGTCAACACAAAACATAAGTCTCTTTAATAATACAATTAGCAGTAGAGTTGCCAGCATTTAGACCATTGCCTCAGTAGTCGAGACAGTAGTCAACGAGTAGTACACTTCCAAAGACCAAACCATTCACTTCTATGGGATTTCTATGGGATTGCGTCTCAACTTCAATGCTAAATAGGATCAGATAATGACAAATGGGATTATAGTCTTACTTTTCCTTTCTTATCGTTCAAATAGACTCATACAAAGACTAAATCATATCAGTTATAAAAATTATAAATAGTTTTCTACAATATATACATAAAATATATACGTCTTATGACTTAATAGTTTATATAAAGCATTAGTTTCTAAAATACTACAAAAGTTTCTTAAATAAATCATTTCTTTCTTAATACGAATAACAAAGCATTAAATATACCGTAGTTATATATACACTCTGATAAATATAATAGTTGCATTTTATGTAATAATTAGATTTATATATAGATTTAAATTCATTTTGTAAATTAGAAACAAAGCGCTAGAAAAGCAAACATTTTAGACGACAATTGAGAGATATTTTAAAGTCTATCAATTAATATAGCTTTTGTGAAAAACTAGCTAAAAGTTTGCATCATTTTTTAGGGATTTAATGAAAATGATTTTCTAGAGTTAATTATGTGAAACTGTAAAAAACTAATTAATTTAATTTTCACTGCTAATGTTTTGCTTTTCTCAAAATTATTAATAAATTATTTCGACATCTCTTTCATGCGTTTAACGAATGGAGAGAAAAAAGTTTTTCAGGATTTTAAGGAACAGTTTTTCTAATATAGAAATTATACGAAACGTTAATTAAGAAACTTGTGGGCTAAATTAGCAGCAATATCTACAAAACACAGATTCCCATATAAAACAATATAAACGCTATTTTTAAATATTTTCTGATTTTTAAGCGGCGAATATAGCAGTAGTGATTGGATATCCACGACTCAAACACCAATAGATATCGGTATGTATTTCCTATGGAAGTTAATAGCAAATACTGTAAATGTTTTTATAGTGATTGACTGACATTTAGAGAGTTTTAGCAAAAAATATTTTTGCTAACAAATGTTTGGAAACTCATTAACAGAGAAAAATGCTCATTAAGTATACGTCTATTATACTGTACAAAAATGCTTTCAATATGTGACACATTAATTATTTAAATAATAATAATTTTTTCTGTTCAAATATGACACTTTTTAATGATTTTGTTCGTATGAATTGAATTAGTAGTAAATTTTGACAAAAATTTAAATCTATAATCGACCCAACTTTGATATATACAGTGTTTAGGACTTGTATGTATGGGGTGTTTGTCACTGACTGGAAAAGGGTTTACATTTTTACAATGATTGCTAAAAAGTGCATTTTCTCTCACTCTCAGCACTTAATGACAAATAATTATTTAATTACAACACATTTGAAGCCTATTTCCAGATAGACTTTTACATCCCTTTACACAAGACTTGACTGTATATAACATTTTTGTATTAATCTTTTAAAAATCAGTAAAAATATATTCCCGGTTCGCTTGAATGGTCACATCACTTCAAAAAGTACTTATAATTTTTTATTCATATATAAGTTTAATATGAATTATGTTTAGAAAAAATATTTTCATGAAAATAAATTGTATAATAAGAAAAAGAGAGATAAATTGATTTGAATGCAAAAGCGGTCCTTTCGATGACTTTTATACAAATTCTTAAAATTTTAAAAATGATGTCTTTTCTGGTGTTACGCCGAATGCAATGATATAACACTTCATTCATAGACCTAATCATGTGTTAAGAAATGATTACATTTTGGAGATACGATGGGAAACAGTGTTCAACGCATAGCACTGATGGCTAACAGAGATGCCACTCATGAGAGAGACTGTGAGAGAGAGAGAGAGAGAGAGACTCCATGTAAAGGGGAAAGAGAGCCCCGAAATGATAAAAACCCAAATACTTGTAATACTTGTTTATTGATTAATGTGGGACTCCGGCAGATGAGACCCCTTTCCACTTTTGTTTCAGTCCCTCACTATTCAAAGAACAATATATTTCTCTCTATTTCTCTATACTTTCGTCGGTTAATACTGTTATACCAATACTTGTGTATCAAATATAGAAACATTTGCACACATTTTATACGTATTTCTAAATCCACTCAAAGTGTTTGAAAAGTTTTTCACCAACATTTTGATGCGTTCACAACACCACTTCCATAACGACCACAAAACTAGCCCTAAATGCCATTAAAAGAAAGACACTAAATATGTATAAAACACACCATTTATACCATTATTATGTGAATGCTTTATAAGTCAATCTATACAATCGCTTACATTTACAAACAATTTAAACTTTAATTCAATTACATTCATATTGTCTAACATTTGTTGTATGACTTTGTAATAAACAGATGTATAAATATTTATAACTTATCTGTTTATTATAATATTTCAGGCTTTTGTTTCTAAGCTCTATTCACTATTATTTCATAAATTCTAGTTTTTTTTGTTATAAGTTTTTTTTGTATAATTGACTTGGATGAGTTTTGAATAAAATTAGTGTATGTATTGAATACATTGAAAAGAGATGTGCTTTTATAGGAAGCTATCAATTTTGTTTGATAGCACTTCGTTATATCGCTTGAATAGTTCATTACATTTAAGTAGACATACTGTTTGACTGTTTGATGCCTTTCCACTATATGTTCACAATATGGGCTCCCATTTTCAATTACCAAAAAAAAGCAAATAAAGTTTGCATAAAGTGTTGGCTCAAAGTTGGAAATAATTTAATTCACTACAATTCGACTCATTTATCTGCAGTTTTGCTAAATTTAAGACTCGTATAGAGTTGTGTACACTCTATAAGACAACTCATTAAAGCAAAGACAGCCAAAACTTAAGCACTTTATTTGACAAACGCTTTGAATGTATCGCAAGTGATATTTTTTATACTTGTAGTGCATATGAGCAGAGCTGGTAGTGTGCCATGTATGATACCAGTGCTGTTATGTTGTAATCTATGTACCAAAATTAATAGATTGTTTAACGAACTGCAAAAACTGTTCCGTTTGAGTTTAGCTATAGTGTAGTATAGTGTATAGCTATGAGCTAAATATCCTTCTCGTTGATTGAGAAGTTATGCCTCCCGTGCCTTACAGTCCTCTCGCCATACATTGGATGCACTGTTTTCTGTGTTTCTTTAGCTCTTTCTCTCTTATTCTCTACTAATCTCTCTCTTCAGGAGAACATAATTCCCATTCCTATAACTCAATCAACTCTCAACTCAAATGCACACAAAATATCGCTTGAGATTCAGTCTTGAAATGACTCTAAATTTCTATGTTATATACGAACCAAAAATACTAATTAATAATTTGATTTCCTATGAGTAATACATTCATTGTTTTTGCTTTAATAATAAGGCCGTCGGTATAACCGGAGTTAAGATTTGTATTTAATTTATAACACACTCTTATATGAAATGTTTAATTGAATTTCAACTCAAAAAACCTTTTCCTTAATTTAACAAATTTTCGCTCAAAAACTTTGTTATTCTTGAATGTGATTTGATTTAATAAATTATATTTATATTTAGTTCACAAAAACTTAGACATAATTTAATTTCACTCTTAAATTCTTTTGCTAAATAAACAACAGAATAAAAATCAATTTTGATATTTGCTAAAAGATATTAATTGAATTCAAATGTCAATAATTATGTAATTCAATCACATTTTAACAAATAAATCTTTGAGGACATAGGGATGCTTTTAAATAAATGTGTGTTTTTTGTTATTATTATATAATAAAAGAATTTTATGTGATAATAATTTATTTTTTATAATCGGTCGCATGTTTTTTGTTCATTATATTAGTGTTAAAACAATAGCAAAGAGTATATAATAGTAAGTAATAGAATGTATTGACTTTATCATCAAAGATAATTAGAAAGGAGATGTATGTATGAAGCAATGGTAGTGCTAACTGAACTAACGGTGCCGTATCTTAGGCTTTTACAATGTTCTATAAGCTAATGATGTGTTCTATGTTTGCATGGATTGTAAATGTTGTGAACGAGTAATACATTGCATATAATGCATGGCTGGCAACAAGTCTATATATGACCTCTTTTTAGATGAAAGTGACAACGAATTTCTCATAAACTCTTTTCTCTCTTTAATTGAATGCCACGACTGGACGGATAGCCTGCAAGCGGAAAGAGGATCAGCAAAGTGTAGCCAAATCGCCGACAGCGCCGAAGAAGCCGCGTCTTGTCTTTACGGATCTGCAAAGACGTACTCTTCAGGCGATCTTCAAGGAGACGAAAAGGCCGTCGAAAGAGATGCAAATCACTATTTCGCAACAGTTGGGCCTCGAGCTCAGTACTGTCGGCAACTTTTTTATGAATGCCCGCAGACGTAGTCAAGACAAATGGCTGGACGACGTGTTGGACACCGGCTCCATGTCTCCGGCCTCCACCTCCTCGTCATCGCAGAGGGCGATGAGCAGCACATCCAACAAAACGATTGTAACGGCACAACCGACCTCGGTGTTGACCATTGGCAACGCCGCTATAGTCACCTGTACATAGTTAGACACCCCGGTGTGGACACAAACACATCCAATACGACAAAAAAACAATATATATATAAATTTATAAATATAAATACATTATATAATTAATCAGAGTTTGCAAATGTAACTAAACTTGAACTCAAACCATGTGTATAACTTTCAGACAAATTTTAAGCAATGATGAGTGAACTGCAGACTTGACTAACTATTTAGACATTAATTGTTTTCATTGAATATGTGATCCATTTTTTCAAATCACTTATTATTTAATAGAGAAAATATACTCAACCGTAAAAACAAAATATGTCAGAAAAACTCACCAAAAATTTTTCGATTGTAACTAAAAGATCATTAGAGAAGACTTTTGTGAAACATTTAGTTTTGTGGATAACTTTAATGATAATATTTGTTCATTGATTTCAAACATCTTTACGTTGAAAAAAAAAGATTTGTCAATAAGAAAGTTATTCATATATTTATTATAATTAATAATAAGAGTGAGAATAATAACGACAAATAATAACAACAATTAATAACTTAATAATAATAGGCTTATGAAGAAGCGAATCTTAAATCCTTATCGAAAATACATTATTTTAATTGATATGAAAGTATGGCTCAATTAATATGTAAAGAGAATTATTTGGCGCTCAATTACCCCGGACCCATAAAACATATTGTATCCCCTTATATATAGTATTGAATAGTTTTATGACACGAGTATCACATGAATTGTTTTTCTAAACATTAAGTACTTATACTTTTGTGATTCAAAGCAAAATATCATTTGGTTTTGACTGATTCATAAGCTTATTGTGTGTTATTATGACATAAAACGTGTAAATCATTATTAATTGAATCTCTTGTACGACACAATCGAGCTTTTGGTCGATAGGAGCGACAAATATATTACAGTTATCTTCAATTTTATGAATTTTCATTTAATATCAAACAAATCTAGTCTTTATACCAATGCAAACGCAAATCATTTACCAGTTAATACATTCCCAACCATTGTTTTTAATTAATTAATTTATAAGTTATTTACAAACACTTCATTAACTCTGCATTCCTTATGAAAACCAGATATTTATTTAGTATAATTATATAATTATAATTGAAATGATTTTTTGTTATAATTTAATAGATTTTTATTGTTTATTATGTATATTTAAATGTTCATACTATAAGCGAATTAATTTGATATTAATTTATTTATTCCACATATTGTTTGATTTAATAGTTTAATTATGAATTTAAAATAATGGTCAAACTTCACAATATATTTTAAGATTCCGATAGAAATAAGATTTTTTGTTTGTATAAGAATTATATTTTGTAAAGATTTTCTATTTTTACTTATTTTAATGTCATTATTCAGTAGTCTTTAAGTGATATAATGTTTTGTGCAATTATTATGAAGATAACAGATATAAATATGTGGTAATAAGTGGTGGCGATTAAGACTTAACACAACTTTCACTCAAATTTATTCATTAAAACACAATAAATAAAATGTTTGAAAATCGAAACGAAAAAACGGAAAGATATTATTGAAACCTATATATGAATCTAAAATTTAATCTGAAAATACCAGAATAAAAAGCAATATAACTATTATTACATATTAAACACATATAATGAGTGGTATAAGTATTGCGTGACATTTGCTTATCATCTGATAAAGTGATAGAAATTTGAAGACAATAGAGAATTGAATAGAAAGTCAATTATGTTTCAAACAGTTGTGAACAAAAAAATAGAAAATAATTTTTAAAAGACAAATTCAAATGAGAGACAGAAGTGTTAAGTGAAGATAATCTGACAAAAACGTTTTTCGTGAGAAAAGTGAACAAAACAAAGAACTTTTGGCAAAAATTTGTTAATAAAATCCTTTCACTACTACTCCCTGATAACAGAGTTGTATAATATATTGTGCTCTTAGAGAGAGTGGCACTTCATTTCACAATTACTTAAGCAATATCTTTGTAGACCTCAAACATTACATTACAAATCCCTAATCACATGAAAGTATTATATTATAAAAAAATTCATTAATTATTATGATTATAAACTATTTAATTTTCTAGTTTTATTTTAATGTTATTTTCTAAAATAATATGAAAAATTTTCAAAATGAATTCATACAAATATTTGAAGTTTTAGTAAAAACATATTAAATGTAAAAAATATTCAAATTATTTTTGATATCGTCAACGCCTGTCATATCTGACCCTCAATTAGCCATCGTATAGGTTATCATTCATATAAATATAATACATAAATTAAAAGCTGTTTTTTGGATAAATTGGGACATAAATAGCCGTACAATCATTGCGACATAAATGAAACGCTCATAACATTCATAAATAAATGACTAATTGAGTGCTCAGTTGTGACAGATGTCTGACGATCGACACAAGAATTCTGTCGTTTTTCTGTAGAGTTTCTCATCAATGATTGAGTTGTTTAATGAAAATTCATGTCTTTTTAAATGTAATATTTCTGACAAATATTTTAGATGAAGAGATGGACAAACAAAAAAATATTGTTGTTTATAATTAATTATATATTTAATTATTGATTGATTATAATATGGAAAGAATAGATGAAATTTGTCGTAAATTTCTCTATTATTTGACTCAAAAAGCGTTATAAAAAATATTTCAAATGCTCTTAAACATAGGGATTAACAAATAAAAAATCCATTTTAGATATCAGTTATGCAATCATTTTAGTCAAGACGAGCATTAGATGAATGAATAAATGAAATAATATTTCGATTATATTTTAAAAACTGAAAAATTTTAGTTCAAAAGAGCATTAAATTGATTGTAAATATTGTATTGTAATTCAATTCATATAAACAAAATACAGTGTTTTTAGAAAAGAGAAAACTTATTGACAAAAATTTATTTAAAAATTTGTTTTACAAAACAATTTCCCGACAAAAAAGAAACGAGATTTTCATAACAACTTATATTTGATTAGTTTATTAAATATATATAAATATATACAGAATATATACAACAAATACAAAAAAAAGACTTTTAAGTAATGAAAAAAATCTTTTAAATTAATGGATGCACTGAATATTTGAAAGTTTTATTAAATATATGTACAGAACAATACAATTATTGAAACATTACTTTATAGTGATATTCAGTTTTTATTTATTTAGACTATTAAAAGACAATTTGGAAATAATCCTTTCATACGATTTTCTCTCCAATGATTTATCATTTTCTTAAATTTACTGCATTTTAAACTTTCATTAACTCATTCATCGATTTATTGAACGAAAAGTCTATTTCTGGTTTTGGTTCACGACTTTTGCTTTATATTTGTTGTTCATTCGTATCATTCATTTTCATTTGGTTTCTAAATTGTTGACTCAATCATATGGGACACCTGTATTACAACATTTTCATGTTATCTTCGAAAGGTACAGTATGTTATTTATTAATGGATAACAATTAAAGGTTACATACAGTATATCAAATTGGTTTCCATCATATACAGGAGATATAGTATAAGTAATTTAATAAGTAAGAAACAGTATACCTGTATACTGTAATTACTGTATAAAAAGTAAAAAATAGGAGTGTATTATTCAAATAAATAATCAAGTAGGTAGTAAAGTGGACAATATTCTGTGAACAATGCAATTTAATAAGTAAGAAACAGTATACCTGTATACTGTAATTACTGTATAAAAAGTAAAAAATAGGAGTGTATTATTCAAATAAATAATCAAGTAGGTAGTAAAGTGGACAATATTCTGTGAACAATGCATTCCTAGTCAATGTAAAACAAATTCTTGGCAATTCTGTACAGTATAGTGTATTAAACGAGTGAATGCAGACATCTATTGTTCAGAATCGTAATCATTAGTAACTTTACCATTTAATTTATACTGTACAGTGTACAATATATCGAGAAAATAGTTTTATTATATTTCTAATATTACTATATTTCACACAAATATTACTATTTTACAAAAACTTTCATCTAATTATTCTGATAAACCATGAAATTTTTTAGCACTTATAATATTAGTTGTTGAATATTCTGTATAATTAAATATTAATTGCAGAATTTTTAATTTATAATTTGTGGTTTATCATTTTTACTCTTTTAAATTAGCACTTTTAAATTTATTAATCTAAATATAATTCATTTTAACTTTATCATTACAGTTATACCATTATAAATAAAATGTTAAATGTGCAAAAGGTATTAAAATAAACTTATATTATAAAACTCAATATTAATTTATATATAATATAAGTAGTTCATTTTCTAATCATACGGCTAGTTTTCTAGTTGCAAGTTTCAAAATCTACTGAATATCTCTGTTTGTAATTAAATTTAATTAAAATCTTATGAATTAATTGAAACTTAAACTCAAACGAAGAATATTTGGTATGAATTCAAAGCCAAAGATGTCACTCAATGGACGAAACATTTTTATTGTATAGATTTTATTGGCAAGAATACGATAGAGTGTTATTTTATTATTAGCTTGTACAGATATCTCCAATTTTCCCCAAAAAGCTAATTTTTTAGAAATATATATTTACTAAATAATATTTATTAAAAACAAATCTATAATAAATACAATGAACAATTATTTGGTAAATTGAAATGGTCTCAAATTTTGTTATCTAGTTAGAATATCTTTAACAAAAATTCTTATTATTAGAGATATATTATGAAGTGAATGTTTAGTATCCCAAAATTTCTAAAATTAGATAATAAATAAATAAGTTATATACTTAAACTTTTTATTATTTGTAAAAAACTGTCTAGTATACTACCTTTTAATAGCAACTAAACATTTTCTTTATTAGTTAAAATTACATTTTGTCTCCAAAAATAATATAAAGTCAACTTGTCTGAACTTACATTCAATAGTACAATACAATATTATATATAGTTATATATTAAGTTATATTATTATATTTTTTATAAACTAAATTTATAAACTTATTAGATCTAATCCAATTAAATTAGAAGTAATATAATTTATCCAGAAACTGTATTTAAACTACCCTTTTATAATGAGAATATTAAATGTTTCATATAAAATAGATACATGTTTAAAATTCTTTGATTAATAATAAATGGATATTTGATTTAAAGATAAAATTACAAAAGAAAAATTAAAATAAATTTAAGTTCTCAAAATATCAATTGTGAACAATTTTGATAAAACTTTATAAACTTATTTGTATAAATAAATTTTGACATTTATTATATGAAATAGTGTTAAGTATTTTGGGATTGTTGTATGACATGAACATACAGTTTAAGTTAATTTAAGAAAAATAAAGCATACAATAAGTAGTTAATCCATAAAACATTATATAATCGGCAAAACATCAAAGGAATGTTGATTTTATATGAAGCTCTCATTTATTTGATTCAAATGTTATATTTATATGAAGTAAAAGATTACAAAATATCCGAAATAAAAATATTACATCAAGAAACTTGTGTTAAAATAATAAATTGTATTCAAATGGTTTTAATTAAATAAATGATATTTATATAAATATTTGAGAGCAAAGCCACATATTATATCAAATATGACTATTTAGGCTATAAATAAAACCATTTGGGAATTGCATTGATATCTTAATCAAAGTTTGTGTGAATGAGAGGAAAGGAAGGAAAGTTGGTTTAAAGAGAAATTGAAAGTTGAGATACAGTGGACGGCTGAGTGGGCCAACCAATAGCTACTGATATACAGATATAGGTATCAAATGAAAGTCTATAAAGAGATACATTATATGTGGGGTCGAGGGGTAGAGGCGATGGTTGGGAAGTGGTAGTAGTGCTGAGAATTGGCTGAAATGGTGGACCGTATCGGTAATGACTGATAACAAGTGCCACACATTTTCATGAATGCCTGCGGTTTGACTTTTTCGATGTTTCCGACAAAGAAATACTTGAATATATGTGTATTGTTTGCATACCTGACTAACAAACACTCGCAATAATTTCTTGAACAAAATGCTTGACTAGTTTGTCTATGAAACGCTTGTAAGAGATCTGAGATCCGTTTTGTTTGATCTGCAAAAAGCATTTTTAACAACTGTTTGGTTTGAGTGATGCACTCATCCAATGAGATGCAGTGTTTGTTTAAGGAATCAATATTTAATGCCTTGGAATACGTGGTGTGTGGGCCGACACTCGTATAAACAACTAAATCACATATACTCCTCCTATTCCTCTCTCTCTATCCCTTATTCTGTTCACCAAAATATCTCTTTTCTCTAATATTCTTCACTCATCACTCATCACATATTTGTTGGTTTGTTATCCTATAAAACAATTTTTATCACCAATTTTATGATCACATAAACTACAAGTTGTTGCACTTCCTCTTGAATCGCAACTTCATTCACAAAACAGTCGCGAGACTCATGTCTTGTCTATCGTTTCGATGCAAAGATTAATTAGCGGTCACATCGGCCCACAGGCGCACCCTTTCTCGCCATTCAATGTGTCCAACACTCACTCCAACTCCACGGCTATCGCACAGTCTATGAGCACAATGTCTGCACAACACTCGCCGCCAGTTCGCGACCACTCCAGAGGTACGTCGGGCTCCTCTAATGGGTCGGGCAATGGACAGACTGCCCGACGACCCAAATGTGCAAGGTGTCGCAATCACGGCATGATCTCATGGCTCAAGGGTCATAAAAGGCACTGTAGGTTCCGTGATTGCACCTGTGCCAAGTGCAACCTTATTGCTGAACGGCAGCGCATAATGGCTGCACAGGTATGACATTTTGTATGCTCTTTCAATTAGTGCCTCATTTAAAACAATTGTCTTAAGGTTGCACTCAAGAGACAACAGGCGGCTGAAGACGCTATTGCAATGGGTTTGAGAGCAGTAGCTACTGGTGCTCCTGTCAACACATATTTACCTCCCGGTCCTATATTTGGAATACAAGTTACAGAACCCTTAACTAAACTTAAGAATTGTTCAGAAAATTCTTTAAAGAATGACACGAATAACAGCGAATCCGGAGATTATGATCCAAATGATAGCGAGAGTGCTGTCGATGACAATCTCAGCACTGATAACACAAACTCAAGACTCAATAACATTGAAATTACAGGTAAGACATGAATTTTTGATATTACATGTAGTCAAATTAAAAAAGCAGTAAGCTTATCGTTAAGTTTATAAGATTTATCATTATTTGCAAAACTATATTCACTATTCACTGCAAATACTAACAAATGCAAATCGGGAAAAGTGAGTAAGTGTGTGTGTGTGTGTGTGTGTGAGAGAGAGAGAGAGAGAGAGAGAAAGAAAGAGAGAGAGAGAGAGAGAGAAGGGAGTATCAAAAAGGCAAACATATAGTGAGTATAGCCGATGGCATCGCAGTCCTGTGTTATAATCTAATTGTGAGCAAAAAATATAGAAAAGTGAATAAAATACTCAAATATTGCAATCGAAACAAAATTGTGGTCAACACTCGACCGCAACTGCAATGATATTATTATTTCACGTCTTTTTTCTCAAAATCAAACCAATAGATAGTCTTGTATTGAGTGATAAGTTACATATAGAGCTAAAATCAGTTATTTCTTAACACTTATTGTTTTAGTAAAAACCCATTCATCACAACATCAGTCCTGTGAAGATCTAAAGTCAGAAGAAAAGACACAAATGACACAAATTCCCAGCGCTTTGCCGCCACAGCCTTCCCTATCAGACACACCGATTGAATCAACAGTTCTCTTGTCTCGAAGTCCTGTCACCGACTCTTCCATAAGTCCACACAATTCTGATCCCAAACTCACACAACAGTCCAAAGCAATCAAAACCAATTCAAACAAATTCATGATTCGCAGACATCCCTCACTCATGCCATCACCGCCACCGACAACCACTGGACTAAGTCTATCAGAATTTGGTAATAATATTCCCGCGGACTTCAGGCCCGGACGACTCAGTCCTTTAGATGTTATCTCCCGTATATTTCCTCATCAGAAGCGTTCAGTACTTGATTTAGTACTTCAGGGCTGTAATGGAGATGTAGTCAAAGCCATTGAGCACTTCATCTCAATAAACGACGCAATGGTTTTACATCAAAACCATACTAATAGTGGACACAATTATTCCTCATTTACTGATAGCCATCAAAGGCGACGAGAGATTGAGGCGAATATGAGTCCCATTTTAGGGTCTATTAAGTCTGCGTTCACTCCATTGAGTTCAGGCATCAGTTTATCCGCTTCTAACCCATTGTTCGCATCGACACGAAACCCACCGTTAGGTCCACCGCCGCCTCCCATCTTCCCAAACATGTTCTCGTCGACGACCTCTCCCTATCACCGGGACTTCGGTGCCTCGCCATCCATCGCCCCCTACCCTAACGCGGCTGCCATTCACTATTTATTTCATCCGAACAACGCGTTCACCGGTGGGTCCACCGGATCTGTCTGTCCCTCGGGTTGCAGTCAATGCACAAACTCAATGACCAGCGCAGCCGTTATGTTGCAGAACGGAGGGCCCGATAGTCCCAACTCTGTGTCCGCTTTCAAAGAAGTTCGCGGAAACACTGGACACGAGACGGCCGTCGATCTGTCGACTGAGGCGAGCTCTTGGAGGAGCAGCCCTTCCAGTCGTGGCAGCAAATGCACCGATTGACAGCCTATCTCTCCATTTGATTCACTATTACATCGAATCAAAGTATTCGTAAATATTGTAAAATATTTTTAACATTTATTTGTTATTATTTCCTTTTATTGATATAAAATATGATAATTATTTGACACTAAATATGAGATGAGTTTTACTGTGCTTTTGACAAATGGATTCATTTGCTTCACACACTTTTAACTGTTGGATAGTTTTTAGATAACTTTTCATTATAATAATTTATGTTTACAAGTAAATCTTATTCATATATTGTATTATTAATATAACAATAAATGATATCATTGTGTAGACTGTATTTCATTGAACATATAATGAATAATAAATGTTAGATAAGATCGTATTGAAAATGAAATGTTGTGCTGATTGAAGTCAAATGGACTTATTTGATGTGCTTTTTATAGTTTTAATGTATTGTATGGTATGGTATGGTATGATGTGATGTGTATCTGAAGTCTAATAAAAGCTGATACTAAGCAAAGATTATGCTTAACACGGGTTCCCAATTTTGCGCTGAAATTGGATACAAATTTCAGTTCAGTAGTGAGTAGTGGTGGTTCAGATGAGTAGACAAAAGGTTGGAGAATAGGTTTGGAGGCTTTATTGACAGTTGTGACTGAATGGCATCCGCCCGGACTCACTGACTGACCAGACCCTGGGCCTACTGCTCACTATTCTCGCTGAATGTGTGTCTTGTTTCGACTCTTAATGCTATTTACTCTCTCAGTCAATGTTGACATTTAAGGACTTACTGCTAAAATAACCACAATCTGTACCAATAGTTTCGATAGAAAGCACTGGTATCCTAACTATAGATATTGTGTTACATTATTTTTCTTTGACAAATGTGAGAATAAATCTCTAACACATTCGTTGCATTATTCTGTCAATTGTTAGATAATTAAACCTCATTTAAAATACATTTGCAATGATTTAGTGGATCTAAAAATACTAATCAAAACAATGCATTCTTGCACAAATCTGGTCTAATCCTGACAATTTGAATAACTTTACATTTTGTTAATATTTATTCAACACAAATGGAATGAAACATCATTTGGTTTTTCAAAAGCTAACAGTGCTTTCAGACAAGCATTTAGAAAAAGATGTTAGGATTGGGTCCAATAAAAACATTACATCAAACTAACATCGATTCGACTTTTAAGAATTCAAAAAGCATTTGTTAAGTGAAAATATATGGCATATGAATGGCATATGTGTTTGTATCACATTTCTATTGTGAGATATGAAGCGAAATACACTAATAGACTAATGGATGCTTCAAATAGTTAGGCATATAATGCTTACAACAGATGTTTGCAAACTATAGAAACGCTGAAAAAAGCAATCATCAGATTATTAAATTGATATGCATTTCAATGTTTGTCTAAATAAAGTTTTGGCTTAAAAGCAGCAAAAGTCTAACAAAAATATACACACAATCACAACATATACTACACATAAATTCATATAACTGCCACTAAGTTCTCTCATTCATGTGGAAATAAACGCCTTGAGCTCCCGAGAAGTGCACCGGGAGTCTGAGGGAGAGTACAGGAGTACAGCACCGGGAGTCTGAGGGAGAGTACAGGAGTACAGCACCGGGAGTCTGAGGGAGAGTACAGGAATACAGCCACAGAACACAGTGCGCCCCTCGGCATAGCAGAGTAAGCCATTTAATACAATGTAGGACAGGCTGTCACTCAAATTGACATGTGGTAACCCGTTTCCAGTCAATTAGATGTGATGCCTATTACACGCCTTAACGCCTAATGCTTGACACGGCTTTCATCTAATGAATGCATGCATTCATTTGCAAACAATATATCACTAATTCTGTGCTCAAAATTTAAATCAATACTCAAATTAGATCTAACAGACTATTGTGTAACCATATTTGTGCACTCGTTTTAATTTTATGTAACCACACATATACATACTTATTGACACAATACCATTTTTCCATACATAAATTTATCATCATCACATTCATAAATGCAAACAAATATTTTTAATGTCAAATTCAATTATAACCGATTGAATAAACTTAATTAAGACAAATGAGCGACACATCTCTTAAATATTGCAATTAAGGCATTGGCTGTATATATCGGAAATGCTGTTTGAATTGTTAGCTCCGAAGCCAAGTCTATATGGCATTGATATAAAAGAAAATTATGTATCGCTAGAGGTGTAGGCATTTAAACACACTTCAACTCAACAGAGTATACGGAATACTGGATATACACCGCGAGTACATCAACACTATATCCTTGCAGTATATCTTATACACTGAACACTTCATCACGAGTTAGATATTTATATATAGGATGAGGAAGAATGAGAAGTGTTAGTCTGTATTACATTATGTGCTACATCTCTATTCTCTGCAGTCTTTTCACAACTGTTTTCATTAATTCACATATCATTTGTGGTTTCATTATATTCTCCACCAACTTATCATTTTAGTATTTATTTCATTCTGGCAACTTACTTTGTGACACTTTGTTTATTGCATTCATATTATAAAGAATAATGAAATTGATAGAAATTGTGTGATATGTTGTCAATATCTCATATAATTGCACGAAACTCATAATGAGTGAATGTAATATTGGGGCCGAGTATCAGAAGTAGATGGTATCGAACAATAACAGACTGTCTGTATAACTATATTGTAGTTAAGTTAGGGTTTGGAATATAGTCTCAATCTATTTATTTCACTGTAATGTCAACATTTGAACCGCTGATCAACTGAGCCTCGACTCAGCCTTATATCCACAATACGAGCCCTTAATTCGATTAGTAGTACTGTTGTAACCAAAGCCCTCACATATGCTCAGCCCTAACGTGTCATATCTATAGTGAAAAGTGTGACATTAAATAACTTCAACACAAAATACATTTGAAATATAAAGTGATAAAAAGAGAGTAAAAATACAAAAAGACTTTTTGACAAAAATGAAATTTGAGAACAAATAAAATAACTTTTAAGAAGAGAGACTCAAATTGTGTGTAGAAATCGTGAAACAAATATCAATCGAGTTATGAATGAATAGAGAAAAAAGAATATATAAAAAGAGTTAATAAGAAAAATGACCGCAAGTTTGAAATTGTGGTGAAAACAAGGGCTAAAACAAGTGCTGACAACAAACAAGCGATTGATCGGAAGCTAATTTGATATTCTTGTAAAGCTCCCTGTTCAGTTCAGTTCACTATATTATAGTTGAGTTGAGTTTATTGGATGCAGATTTATAACGGTATACACTCTTCACACACTCGTCAGTGTGCGGTTGAGGTATGGGTTGGTTTGCCATCTCTGGAGACCTGCAAACGAAACTCAGTTAAACGAAATCACTGGAAACTACTTTATCATAAAAAATTTTTAGGAATATATGAGATTGAGATCCAAACACTTCATGAATAATAAGTGTTTCGTAGTGTTTGCCTGCGTTTTGGCACCAATTCATTGGCTGCCGATTCCTTCTGGCGACAGACCATTCAGTATTCCTATCACTTCAGTGCTTGTAATCAAATGTGGTTTCATGAAGATTGCAGACAAACTCATCCGAAACATAACCAATCATTTATAGCATAGGTTTTGCATAATTCCCATGGCGACAGACCATTCAGTATTCCTATCACTTCAGTGCTTGTAATCAAATGTGGTTTCATGAAGATTGCAGACAAACTCATCCGAAACATAACCAATCATTTATAGCATAGGTTTTGCATAATTCCCGAAATCAATCCATAGCTCTATGTTCTGTTAAAATCTAATAAAAATATACAAAAATTAATACAAATATAAATTTTAAATAATATCAGCAATCGAAGTATTGGTATGCAAAATATATTGCACTCGCTTGTGAGAAAGCACTGGTAGATAAGGTATAGTACTGTATAAAAAATAGTCATTCTATTAGAAAAGGAGAACTATTTCTATAACTTATTACGGGATGATTTGAATATAAAACGTTTGAATCACAAAATAGACATTTGAATATTATTACGACTTCTGAATAAGAAATCAAAAATAGTAATAATATATAAGTTTTCGAGAAATTTCAATCTCATTTGACTATTCTTTGTGAATAAATGCTAAGAAATTGCAATCAATATGTTATTCAAATGTTGAAATTCTAAAGACAACTCATTTTGTTATCTAATGAGAGGCACACTATTTGTCTGTCTTTGCCTTTTGTTTGCTTTTTAAAGTGATGTTTAATCAACAAAATAGAGTTTCTTAAATACAATGGCTTTGAGTGC
>CAJPVJ010000460.1:0-24757 GCA_905397405.1 Oppiella nova
TATTTTCAAAATAATAAAGTTAATAATTTTAGGGTTAATACTTTAGCACATGCCTATATTTTTGAGTTCCGATGCTTATCTATTTAATCCATATAAGAAATAGTGCTTCGTTATCAGCCACAGTATATTTCAGTTTGCAACGATTCATTAATGATACTGTATTACATAACTTAATCTTAAGTTATAATCTTTGATATAATAGTTTAATTGTGGTTAGTATTCAGAAATCAAGAGATACAGTATTATACAGTATTATACAGTATTAATACAAACCTCATAAATGTGAAAATTAAAGACCCTTTTCAACAATTGATACTGCAGTGAATGAAAATTTAATGAACTAGGTGGTCAGTGTGTAACATAGACTTTATTATAACTCGGAATTTACATATCGCTTGCATTTACAACATTTTATATAAACATTATTAAGCATTTCATTGTATGTTTAGACAAACATAATTATAAAAATATACATTTCATATTCTAATAAATAGATCACTACAATTCTGTAAATAGTTTTCATTCATTTCAAAGTATTGAACAGTTATCATTTATATCGAAAATTATTAAATAAGTATTTAGATTTAAAATGTTCACATTTACAAGTGATTCAAATAACAATTATACAACTGTTTATAAAATGATATTTACATCTAATATAAGGTTAATACAGTATTACTTATACCTGTAGATATCAAAATTGAAACTAAGTCTAAATATTGATTTTGTTCGCAGTATTTCGCAGTATTCAGTAGATTTAGATTTTTGTTGTTCCAATCATATATTGTTTGGTACCCGAAATTTGAGACCAGATTCGGGTGTATGGTCCAAAAGTAGAATAGGAAGGTAATAGTAAGAACAAATTTCATGTCGGTTTTAGCCGTTAGATGGCGATTACTGTTATAATTCAATTAATTCATAGTTTCCAAACGGGATTTGATATCGCTATGCTGTAAAGCTTATACTGAGTCTAAAATCTGGCTCTATGACCACTGTGACCGGCACTTTGACCTGACCACGGGAAGTGACCTTCAATCGGGATAACGAAAATTCAATATTTTAAAAACTCATCTCGGGAACTACAAGGTCTAGAGTGATCAGACTCGGGGCAACTATTAAGTGAGTGTATAGGAATACTGCGCGTGTCGCCCAAACTTGCTTAAAGGGATACAAATAAATATTTTGTTCATAAACATTTTTGAAAATTAAAACACATTAAAAATTATTTGATTGGTTCATCATATAAATTTAATATTTTATTTATCAAGGTAACTATCCCCAAAAATTTTATATCACTACTAGTTTAAACAATTGACATTTATATGATAGCGCAAAATATTATTTTAGTATTTAGTTAAGCTAATAATTTTATTTAAAAAATGGCTCACGAATTTTAAAGTTTAAATGATTCATATTTATTTCATGCGATTTGTTATCAATAAATTTAATTACTATAAAATAAATTTATTAGATAATTACTTATGTAACATGGATAATTTATAAACTGTATTTTAAATTGTCTATGTCATTCGTTTCCAAACACGAATCGCCATATTTCGAGGCCTAACCTCACCACCTGATGTATAATATCTACGACAATAACTCTGTTCAGAAACAAAACCCCCTGACCACGCATAATCACTGAATCCGATAACAGGAATAGTTATATTATTAGGACAATTAATACCCGTCTGAAAATGCAATTCCATATTGGTAATCCTTGGTGCATTCTCAGATTGAACATTTCCAAATGTATCAGCCCCGCCACCATCAGCCCGAAAAAATAAGCCAGCATAATCGGGCGATACATCTTTCCACGTCATCCATGGCCACAGATCTGTTGGTGTTTTATCTTTCGGGAATTGTACGTATATAAAGCCTATAGGAAATGGATTCTTCAAGCTATTCAACAATGTTTTCTGTAGTTGCGCGATTGACCATGTTTGAAGTTTTTGACACGCAACCAGATTCTTACGTGCGCAGGGTACATCTGACCATTTCCCAAATGCGGTTTCATCAGATACTATTTGCACACATTCATCAGTTTTATTTTTAGGACTACCCGTTGCCCAGTTTGAATAAACAAGGTCCGTATTGTCGTCCCATACGTATTTGTTAGTGACATACTTTAGCCCGATCCAAACGTCATTGATAATTTTATGAGTTTTGAATAAGTTTGCTATGAAATCTTGATCCTCGCCATACCGAATTGTGATCAAATCAGCAGTGTCACTCTGGTTCATGCAAAATGTTTCAGCATCAGGGTAATTTTGTAGTCCAACCGTGTCAAATATCTTGAAACATTTTTCATCCTTATATGGCTCCCAATCACCACATGGTTTGTCAACATTTCTAGCCTTTACTATACATTAAGTATATTTTAATTAGTTAATAGTATAAATTAAAATTTAGTATATTACCTGAATACAAGTAAAATAAAGTTAAATACATAAAATGGATGTAGTTCATTTTGAATGTTATTTTTCTTACTGAAATAATAGTATTTTATATTAATTACACAGATTTTATATAGAATGTCGTATGGGAATATAGCAACATGTTATTAGTAATCTAATAGGATCTATGTGAATTTATATATATAGTGTATATTTTGCCAATTTACAACTTATTATAATTTTGAAATGTGTGCAAAATTTAATCTTAATTTTTAAAATAAAGATATAAATATAAATATAAATATTATATATATAAATATAAGTATAAATATAAATAAATATTAATTTTTACTATTTTTATACACAAATAATCATGATTATTTTTAATTTCTACATAATAGGATATTAGATTATGTTATCTAGTTTTGATGAATACAAACATATTGTGAATTCTCGATGAGAATGATGTGACAAATGAAGACATTGAACATAGAGTGCAATCTGCACTCAAACTCTATTAGATCATCACTTTCTAAATATTACTTCAATATAAGTTATATCTTACCTAAAAATAGCACTTATTTCTAATGTTACCAATCGGTTAAAAGTGTGAATTATATTTTATAAACTAAATGTAAAACTAAACAAACATTAAGAGTAAATCAAATAAATAAAATAAGTTTATTATTTTTCTATATACTGTATCTTAAGAAAAAATTAAGTCTTATGGATTTAACTTTATACATAAGTTATAATACCGGTATAATAAACTTTAATTTAAATTGTTACTTTTATTAAGTTTTTATTAATTAAGGTTTGTCAAATGTCTTTTATAAATCATATCATAAGATCTTACATTTTATTCATAATAATAGGCAATATTTCATTATTACCGGTATAGTGCACACGATATAAAAACAATTATTTTAAATTTATTACTCAAATGAATTACAGAATAATCAGAATAATAACCAAACAAATGGTTTAAAATATTAAGCATTCATTTGTCTTTAGGTTTTATGCGATGGATTTCTATCTTATGTTTCTTCATAACAGTCTTATACGTGGTTTCAAAGCGACAGTCCTTCCAATCGCATTGAATGACTTTCCCCTCGTGTCGACTCATATGCCTCTTAAACGTCCCAAAGTCTTGATCTGTTGTCCACATTCAGGACATTCGCATACGAAAGGCTTATTAGTGGTGTGTTTAGTCATATGAAAAGATACCATAAGCCTGGAGCTCGTGAACTGACAACCGGGCCATTCGTCAACATTAAAGTCATTATTCTGTCGGACTCTCAGAGCGCTCTAAATGCTATCAAACAGTTTAGAAATTCTCATCCTTTGGTCGAAGAGATCAAAAGACTCATCAGTTATTGTGGTGATAGACTGACACTCCATATGAAGTGGATTAGAGGCCACACAGACATCGCTGGCAATGAGAGGGCCGACAAATTGGCTAAAAGTGGCGCCGATTTAAGTCCAATGGATTCGATATACGACTCGTTTCCGCTGTCTTTCGCTAAGAATCAATTCAAAAGTGTTTTGTATAACGAATGGGAGGACTGGTGGAGGACTACAACCAAAGCTTCGCAAACCAAAGACTTCATACCGAATATAAAACACAGACTCGACTGCAAGACATTGTCACCAAATTATGTGATCACTCAATACCTCTCAGGACACGGAAACTTCAATTCATACCTAAAGCGTTTCCATTTGACATCAAGTGATATGTGTCTCTGTGGTGAAGACATAGAGACACCAATTCATGTGATATATTACTGCAAACTATACGCCGAACAGAGGTTTCCGTTCCTCAACGCTATTCATCGAAGGGGTCACTCATTCATACCATTGGATCAACTCATTAGTGACCAAAACTTATACAAACAATTGATTCAATTCTTAAAACAGATTAAGTTCTGATTTCAAACTTATTTTTAAGTTTAAGTCATCAATAATTACATTTCATTTCAAATAATTTCATTGTATATAGAATTGTCTTTTTTTTCAAACTTTTTATAAGATTTAGTAGTTTAATAGGAATTCATTGTTATTTTAGTCAAACAAATGAACATTTAATATGTGTTAAGGTTTTTGTATTTTTATTTTGGAGCAAAAACCGACTCTTAATTTCATTTAATAAACAAAACAAAACAAAACAAAATCCGGGCCAATCGCACGATAACTTCGGGCTACTGTGGCTAATAGCGTGTGAGCGCACATTACCAGGATTATTGGCTGTATATTCACATCCAGGCCAATGACACGCAAATACACGACCCGAGTGTGTGATCATGTGATTAGGCAAACAATTAGCCGATTTGAAGGTCAGATCGCATCCCGGTTCCGGACATTTGACCCGTTGGCCAGCATTTGTATGACTTGTTTTATGTAACGTTAAGTAGTTTTTAGTTTTGAACCGTTTATTACAGTCGCCATAATCGCAAACAAATGGTTTCAGATTTTGGTGAACAGCAGTGATGTGTCTATTAAGCTGTGATGGGGTGTAAAACCGTTGACCACATCCCGGATGAGTGCACTCGTGGGGTCGGACGCCGTTATGTTTGTTCATATGTACGTCCAGACTATACTTCGTTATACACTCGAAGTCACATCCATTTACTGAACACTTGAATGGTTTGTTCGCCGAATGGAGTAAACGATGGCTCTTAAGGCCGTGTAGTTTCTTAAAGCCCTTCCCGCAGCCAATGAAAGGGCACTTAAAGCGGATCTCTGACGCCTGTCTTGAATGCCTGTCAGCGAAGTGTGTATTCAAGTCATTCACTGAAATACATATCTCTTGGCATGATTTGATATTGCATTCAAAGATGTTTCTGACGTTATGTACACTTTTGATGTGTTCAATGAGATCCGACTTAAGACTGGATGTATAGCCGCAGTATTGAAACATACATTTGAACTGACAATCAGTTTGCGGTGAACTGAATGCTTCGGAGGAATGGCTTTTGAAGTGAATTTCAAAACACTGTTTAGTTTTAAACCTTTGTCGACAGCCTCTGAAGTGACAGATAAATGTTGTGTCAGTTTTGCCAATTGGCTTATCAGTAGACTTCTGCACGACTGGTCTATTAGTCTGAGAATTTGTGGCCAACTCTTCATTTGATGTTTTGTTTGAATGTTTGGACTTCATGTGTGATATCATGTCATCTCCAGAAGTGAACAATTGATGACACGATTCATAACTGCATTCATAAATGTTGTCAATATTGTGGACACTCTTCATGTGATTAAACAACACTTTCTTATCAGTGAAAGTGAGCTCACATTCAGTGACCAAACATTTGATACTAATATTTGAATCCATTTCTCGTCTCATATTCCTCTTCAGTGAAGAAGTACTCAATCGTTGATTACTTTTCACTCTCTTTGACACCACTTCTGATTCAATTGATTCCTCACAAGTGCTGACCAATTGTTTGCGTGTTGTCTGACGTGTCTTCTGATCCAATGGTTCCCGACTTTGCATGCGTTGAGTGAATGTCTTGTAACGGGTGTCCAACTGATCCAACAAATCAAAAGTCTGTTTATTTTGATCACAAAAACAATTGGTTTTCAAATCCAATGAATATTTTCGCAAATTTTCTAACATTTCATTCAATTGTCTCTCAAATGATAACTCATTTAAAAGTCTCTTATTTTCTTCACTCAACTCTTCCACCAAATCATTGATCAGTATTTCAGACATTGTTTTCCTAATCTTCAGTCAAATGAACACAAAATCTATTATTAATTGCATTCAAAATGCAAATCAAATTCACTTCACATTCAGTGAAACTGTTTGTCAACAAATGCACGACTTTTGCATACATTTCACACAAATTATGTTCAAAACTACAATCCATAGAAAATACAAACTTTAAAACTTTTGAATATGAATAAAATATAATTACCGCTAAATTATAATTTATTTTAATTGAATTTTTATAATTATATCACAAATAAATTTATTTACAACTAATTATACGAAATATTATTTATCTCTTTATAATAACATCCAATAAAATCACAAAACTATATCACAGATAGCCTTCCCTTTCTAATTGTGAGTATTCATGTGTTTCGTTAACAAACTCTTGAGTCTTGAAGCGAATCCACAGCCAATGACCGCACATTTGAACGCCTTTTCCGACGAATGTATCTTCAAATGTAACTTCAAATCCATTTTCCGTATAAACTGTTTCCCGCATTCAGGCCAATGACACGACAACTTCACAGCCTTCCCATAGCATTCAAATAGACTAACATATGGGTCGCGACATTCCCCTTATGATTGCTCCGATACCCACACTGTGTCACACATTTTCACAACTAATCTGATCTTCAATTCAATTCAAAATCACTTTTAATTCAATTGTTTTTACTTTCGTTTTTCCATAGAAAACGCATACAAAATAAGTTTTAAAAACTTTTATTTGAGAATAAATTAAATAAATGTCCAGAACTTGAATAAAGTGATCATCAAATGAGTTGATAGTCTTCGGCGACCATTTGTGAGCACATCTCTCCGATCATAATCGCCGCCGCATTTGTGTTACTGTTTGGCAATTGAGGCATAACTGACGCGTCGCACACCCGCACCCCCGACAACCCCTTAACCCTCAGTCGGGGGTCAACCACCACATCATCCCTGCGGACATCACCCATACGACAGGTGCCCACGTCGTGGTACACACTATACGCCACTTGTCTTATGTGACAACTTATGTATGGATCGCATTCATAGAGATATCTGCTGTTAGGACAGGCACTACAGCCTGGTATGGGTCGCACCGGCACTAAATACTTGGCCAGTGATGACCTTTCAATAAAATAGAGTATATTCCTCACAACTTCTACGTAATCTTCAAAGTCTTGCGGATGTGATAAGAATTGCGGACTAAATACGGGATAAACGTATGGATTGTTTGACTGGAGATACAGTGAGCCATGACTTCTAACTCTCTGTAAAGTAGGCATAAATTGGAGGTAATGTCTGCCCGAATAGGCACTCAAGTAGTCCGTCCACTCGACCACATTTTCGTAGGCCTGTGCTGTTTGTCGGACATCTTTAGGCATTAACCTCATCCGTGTCTCAACGCTAATGTTAGGCCAGTCTTTGTCGGGATTTGATTCGGTGTTCATATAAGTCAATGCATTGTAGTATTGAGTCAAAGGCCCCGTTCCACTCGTGAAGTACTCGTATTCATTGTCTACAGTGAGGGCACCGGCATCTAGTTGTTGGCTCACTGTTACCAATTGGGATTCATCTTTGATTATCATAAATATATCACTTCGCGCATGATTTTGGAGGTTCTGTCCCACCGGTAGGTCAGCCAACACTGGTATTGACAGCTGCTGTAAGTGCTGTTTGGGTCCAATGCCTGACAACATCAGCAGTTGTGGTGAATTGATGGACCCTTTCATTCAAATCAATTAAATTAATTTGTTATTCATTATCAATAAAACTAATCTTAAATTACCGGCGGATACGATCACCTCTTTCCTGGCATTTACCACATGTTTGACACCATTCCTAATAAACTCAACACCGGTTGCCGTCCGACCACTGAATAATACTTTCACTACCAGTGCGTCGGTCACTATATCCAAGTTATTCGGGTGTCTATTGGGGTCTATGTATGCGTTGGATGTACTTGACCTAGTACCTCTACCACTAATAAATGTCTGTATAATAGCTGTCCCCAACTGTACAGGGCCATTAATATCAGTGGTACGGTATCCCAATTCATTCATAGCTTTCTCATATAAATTAAAAATAGGATCCGGATTACGCCATGTGCTGATCTGCACCGGACCATCAGTCCCATGATAACCAGGGTTTGCATCAACTATATTGTGATCCGTATTGTTCTCATATCTCTTAAAATATGGCAAAACCTGACCATAACTCCAACCAATGGCACCGAACTCTTGAACCCAATAGTCATAATCCCTTCGATTGCCTCTATTGAAGACCATTGAGTTTAGTTGAGACGTTCCGCCCAACACTCGACCCCTTTTTGGCATTAATATCACTTCAATCAATATCCTCGCTAATTGTTTTTCAATTACATTGTCTCCCATAATGGCAACAAGGTCAGTATTAATTTTAAATATATTTGTCATACCTGTGCTCGGGTATAACTCTACCCTTCCAGCCCACACCGACCCTTTGTTCAGCGTTAGTGTAATTCCAATCGTAGACCGTATTGAGCACCAGATTGGCCATCGCCGGTAAGTCGTTGGTAAGGCTGGCGGCGCCTCCCGCCTCCAAACACAGCACTTTCACACCGGGAATCTGACTACAGCGTTAGTGTAATTCCAATCGTAGACCGTATTGAGCACCAGATTGGCCATCGCCGGTAAGTCGTTGGTAAGGCTGGCGGCGCCTCCCGCCTCCAAACACAGCACTTTCACACCGGGAATCTGACTCAGCCTACCGGCCACTACTGAACCCGCAGATCCCGATCCCACGACTATAAAGTCGTACACATCTCGAGAGCGGTCTCTACTTGTGGTTAATCTATGATTGAAATCATTTCGTAATATTAATATCGAAACAGTTATTAATTTTATCGATAAACTGGTTGACATTTCGTTTTGTACTAGCAAGGTTTTAATTATTTCAGGTGTTATGTCATGTACGCTGAGCTATAATTTTGCTAATTATTACAACTATTATTATGTAGAGAAATTTGTGCTTATATTTTAAATTATTTTGTAAACAAATGTGGGTTAAAAATATGTTTCAACTAAAATTGGTAAGTATTAAACTCAGTTTGTATCAAATTGTCTGTTAATCAAGTACATTTACAGGTGACTTACACAACCGTTAATAACGTTTAATTTGATTTACTTTTAGATTAAGTTACTATCTTTTTAGTATCAAGATTAAATTAATTACAAATTCATTTATAAGTTAATTTATTTTATTACTAAATAGGCTCTTAATTTACTACAGTTAAAATTATATGCGTTAATTTTCCTTACATAATGAATTTAATTTAAATAGATTATATGCATTTGATTTCTATAGATTTGTCAAATAATTCACAAAATAAATATTTTTTACAAAAACCAAATAAGTTGAGTCTTCGCCGACTATTTGTATTACTAAATGAGTTGTGGTTTAATAAAAATAATTATTACTATTTCTGTTATTAGAATAATTAAAATTATTTCTAAATACTTTAAATATGTATTAACTACTAAATACTGAATATACAAAATAAATTTTAATGTGTACTCAGTTGTGAAAACAAAAAAAACAATAAAAGAATTAATAGCGATTTTGATTGCTGCAATAATAAAGCATTAACTTAAAAATATTTTAGTATTAATGTTAATTGAATAAAACTATTTTAGACTACATTTTGACTTATATTAAAATTAATTAGCAATTATTTCTCAACATTGTGTGTATAAAATGGCAATTTTCAAGAATATTCTGATCACTATAATTATTGTGTTATGTCTATTCGTAAGTGGTGTCCAAATATACAGCAGTACGATTGGCTATTTTGAATTCAAAGTGAAATCAGAGGTCGGGTATGTTTGGCCACAGGTACAGCAGGGAATGCCATCCATTACACTGTGCGGACCCAAAGCGCAGTTCATTTCCGATGACTACTATCGACGAGTGTTTGGCACGGATCAGATCATTAGACCCATTAGTGATGGAGACGTGAACACTATTGAAGCCAACCTAAGCTCTCTGTCCATCGGGGATCAGTTTAAAGCGATGTACTCTACGGACAAACTATCGGAACTCATTCAATACCAAGACATACATTTGCATACTAAGCAAAACTGTAGTCATGTCCCACACATCCAGCGCTCATTGAATTCACGACTATTTTGTATAAATTTAAATCAACAAAAATCTCACAACAAATCCAATTGCAATGATTACAGCTCCGGTACTCGTAATACCGCCCATCCTTTGGTTACACTTGATGTCTCTTTAATGGTGCCTAAGATTATGGTTAGTATCCACCGCTCGCACCAACCCCTCACCGATATCTACAAGAATGGCTACGAAATGATTGAATTAACACAGAATAAGTCTACTATTGTTTATTATGATAAGAGTACATACTTGTCCCTACCACTGCCGTACTCTAGTAATTGTCAAGATAATTATCATGGTCATAAAAATATGACCAAAAGTGGTCACTATGTTAGGGATGAATGTATAGCCACATGTAATATCAAACAAAGTTTAAAACTATTTGGATGTTTACCAGAATATATTAGTGAAAGCTATTTGATTAACGACTCAAATACCGAAGCAATTTACTATAGACTCTGCAATGAAAATACATCCCTGGCCACTCAAACACAACAACATCTATGCGGACAGTTATGTCACAAACAGGACTGCGTTAAACAGATTTATAAATTAACACAAACTATGGATTACTTGATCACTGATACGAGTGGACACACTATCAAAATAATGCCCTCCCATGAACCCAGAATACATGTGGTACAGGTGCCACGGGTCACATTTATTGAGTATATCATTGAGATTGCCAATATTGTGGGCTTATGGATGGCATTCCTGGCTATATATCTGCTAATCAGTAACAGAAATGAACAAAAACCAGTTTAAAAAACAATAATATTCTAATAAATGTTTTTTGTTATAATATTTATGTTTATTATAAAGATTTCATGAAATCAATATTATGTAGTGACATATCCAAAGTGTACCTGTTGGACTTTTTGGAAAAATAAAATTAAAATTCGGTTATAAATAGGGTCATATGTCAAAAGTATTTTTTAATGTGTTTAATAAATAAAAATTAAAATATATCGACACTTATATTAATACAGTACTACNCCTGTACCACATGTATTCTGGGTTCATGGGAGGGAGAGAGAGAGAGAGAGAGAGGGAGAGAGAGAGGGAGAGAGAGAGGGAGAGAGAGAGAGAGTATGTACTGTAGTACTGTATTAATATAAGTGTCGATATATTTTAATTATTATTTATTAAACACATTAAAAAATACTTTTGACATATGACCCTATTTATAACCGAATTTTAATTTTATTTTTCCAAAAAGTCCAACAGGTACACTTTGGATATGTCACTACATTTCTGTTGCACGCTATGACGTAAAAAAGAAATTTAATCAAAATTTCATACTTATATGCAATTTTGTTTATTACAAATATTTTTAATACCATTTTCAGTCATACACAGAGACATTAACTTATGAATTGATTTTTGTTGTGCAATTAAAATGCCATTAATGTCATACATTAGAATCTCATAGAAATACAATATTTTCATTATTATAATAAAGTTTATTCAGTCACCGTAGCGTTTGACATAAAACAACATTTCATACACTTTTAACATTTGATTAAAACATCGAAAACAGAATTCAAATAAATTGTAAAAATTTAATACAACTATAATAACTTATTTCACTCAGAATTTTAAGCCCTAAGCCATAGGAATGGCTGTTTTAAGGAAAATTATCATCTCTTTAATCATATTATTCTGTTTATCGTTAACTCTTATAAAGCTATACCACCTTTCATCGTATTATTTCATATATGAGACCAAATCTGAGACACGTTATGGACATTATTATCACGAAGAGTTGCCTTTGATTACGATTTGTGGTCAAAAGCATCACTTTATTAACGAGGAGTACTACCGGAAAGCTCTGGAGGTGGCCGACGATGGAGAGGTCAAGAGACCTATCGGTGCGGAAGATGCCCTCAAAATTGAGGACAAACTCAAGGAGCTATCCATTGGAGACCAGTTTAAGGCTATGTATTCACCGGAGATGTTGTCAAAAAAGATCGGATGCTCTGACGTCCGGGTCCGGGACAGAAAGGGAGGGTTTCTTGACTGCCAACAAATGCTTCAAATCAAACGTACAATGAATTCACGGCTATTTTGCTTTACCTTGTTCACACCAATTACCAACCAGACAACTTATCTGGACTATTGGAGGCATGAATCCAAAGGGAAACCTATTGTCACTCTTGGCCTACAACTGAAAGTACCGGAGCTTATAGTGAGCATACAGTCGTCTTACCAGTCTATACATGACATCCTCGGCAATGGCTATGACGTGTTGGACACCGAAGACACAAAGACCACAAATATCTACTATAAGAGCACAACCAGTAAGCTACTGTCCCAGCCTTACGACACAGACTGTATGGTCTCCACCAATACAACGCTCAATGATTGTAACTCCCGGTGCAAACTCGACGACTATATTAAGGGACATAATTGTTTGCCCATTGGAACTAATTACGTTTACCTGGATGTTGACCATGCTGATATGAAGTTTTGCACCGACAGTACGAGTGGGAAGGTTAATGATAACTCTAATTGTTATCGCAAATGTGGGTTTAGACAGCAATGTGTTCAGACCTATTACACCATAACCCACACTAAAAGTATGCCTACCGGCGCTCTGATTGCGGATCCGAGTTCAACCACTGGCCATACCATTCATGTGTTTCCATCGCCGGATCCATTCGACTCGAAAGTCATAACTGTTTACCCGGCCATGACTTTCGGGGAGTTCCTCTCGTGTCCCCTTAATATGCTGGCCCTTTGGTTGGCATTTCTGGCCATTTATCTACTTCTCACTCAACGCTATATTTCCGAGATTAATAAAATACACGCAAATCACGCATAAGTTATTAATCGGGTTTAATAAACATTTTATTTGATTTAATTTGTTTTTACAGGTAATAATGCGCTCAAACAAACCTTCAATAACTTTTCTAAAGTAATATAATTTTGATTTTAATTTCTTGTCAAACATTTGTGTAAAGTTTTATATGTTTATTTTGTATGTCATAATAAATTGATTTATTTTAAATAAGACTATAATTATTATGATTTTAGTGTAAATTATAGTACCGGTACACACTTATTTAATACATAATAGTAAATTGGTATAATTGAAACTTACTTGGTCTCATTATAAATATCGGTACTAATAGAAAATATTAAATAAATTTAGAAAACATTACGAGTATTAAAATCAAAATGATTTTCAAAACAATACAATTTCTAGGATTCAAAAAACAATAAAAATGAAAACCTAATAAAACGTATGACATATTTCTGGTAACCACTGGACAGACAGATCAGTTATAACAATCATATCCTACACATATATCTCATACCTGTGCCGCACAATCTACAGACAGTCTACATCGAGACCTAATGGGAGGGGTGTGTTGTTGTGGAGGCAGTGCTGAGAGTAAGAGCGAGCAAAAGGAGCCAAAAGAGAAAAAGGGGGCGAAAGGGGGCAACGATTTGAGTGGCGAACTGTTTAAAGCCGAGTATAACGAGAACTCCGATGAGCGCCGTCTGATCGGTGAGGAGAAGCTGAAGGAGGAGATGAAGAGCTCATTCAAAGCCGCGGCCGCTGACGACGGCTACGCGAAGATCAAGAAGGAGACGGCGCTGAACCGCAAGAAGTCTCTTCAGCCCGAAGAGTACAACAAGAAGGGTCTGATCGCCGACGGCTCCGAGGAATACAAAAGCGTTAAGAAGTATTTGGAGGCCAAGGAGTACGCCATCGACTGCTCCATCGGCAGCGGTAACTACGCCGAGGTCTATAAGGCCTACAATAAGGACCGCATTGGCCACCGGCAGTTTCACTAACCGGACTTCTTCCGGTTGCGGCTGATGGCCGAGTTCTACAACGGGTTCCTCTAGTTTCACGACAGGGTAACGTTCGTATTCTTGTAGTAATTCTACATACTCTATGCCCAGTCAGGTAACAGGGTCTACATGATCATGGAGTTCGCACCGATGGGCACACTCACCGATTGGCTCAAGGATAAGGGCGCCTTCAGCGAGGGTACCGCTCACGTGATGTTTACGCAGATCTTGGCAGCCGTACACCACATGCACTCCCAGAGCATAGCGCACCGGGACCTCAAGCTCGAGAACATACTAATCACGCAAAAACTGAACCCCAAAGTGTCTGACTTTAGTTACGCCATGAAAGTGGACCCGAAGTCGCCGAAGAGTACCACCTTCTGTGGCTCCCTTCCCTACTTCTCCAGTGAGATTCTTCAGCGTCTCCCTCATAACCCGATTGTGTCGGACATCTGGTCACTCGGCGTGTGCTTCTATATTATGCTCAACGATGGCCTACCGTTCCCGTTGGGTAACGACAAACTCATGCTTCAGAAACAGCTGAACCGCGAGTGGAAGTTTCGGCTCAAAGTAGACCCCAAACTGTCGCCAGAACTCAAAGCTATGATTAGGCGGATGTTGGAGCCGGACATGAACGCCAGGGCTACCAGCGATCAGCTCCGGTACGACCCCTGGATTAAGAACTATAAGGAGAAATCAAATACCGGGTCAGGCTATGGGAAACAGTCGTGAGTAGTCTGTGCCGTCCGACTGTTGTGTTAAATATATTTATATGACTGAATCCTAATCAACAAAACAAACCAAAAGAGTCGAGAGAAATGTATTTGAATTTGTCGTTCATTTATGTGACAAATAAATATCATTTTAAGGCAATTGTCTTATCATTTATTAATGAAAACGTTTATTCAAATTTTAATTAATAATTCACATTAATTGTACATTAAAATTACATGAAATCGTACATAGATTGCATTATAGATTGCATCTAATTAAATAAAAACTATAAATTAAATAAAATTCTTAACATAAATTATGACTATTGATAGTAAAGTGACTAGAATCTAGTCACTAGATACTAGATTCTGTAGTAGATGATATAGTTTATAATACTGAAATAACTGTACAGTACACTTAATGTGAACTATTAATTAAAAATTGAATAAATGTTTCCATTAATAAATGAAAGGACAATTGCCTTAAAATGATATTTATTTGTCACATAAATTATATTTGATGGTTATACAGAACATATATTTGTAATTTGGAATAACACACAATAATAATAGTATTAAATGTCAATTTAAAAATTAGATGAAATAAAGTACTACTGTTACAGAAAAGTATATAATTGATATAGACATAGACACCACCAGACTAGTATTGCATAACACAATGACAAACATTTGTCTTAGTTCTTAGATTAATGCAATCAAGTTTATTATTCAATAATTAGTGCTACAGTATTTCAAATACAAACCTTTCAAATATAAAAATATCTATCATAATAGCAAATTAGATATAATCCAGGTCAGACAGAAATATTAGATCTAAACTGAGAATAATTCATATTATATTACACTCAAAGACACAATAAATATTTTTACTTTGCATTCAAATATTTGTGAAATAAATACGTCAGAAAAGTTTTACAGAAATAATTAATTATATGAGATCTTAACAAAATTTATTGTATAAAATATACAAATTACAAAAGTAATTTTCTTAATTTAATTATTTATATAATTCTAATACTAACTTATCACATAATAGTAAATACAATTACCAGAATATTTTTAAGTATACAATAAATTCATAATAATTATAATAAATTGATTGCTAATACAAACGAAAATTACAAATATTTTATATTATATTTCATAAATAATAAGTAAAACAATGTTACTATACTATCATCTAAATGCCAATCGACATAATTTGCTTTTGCTTTTTGAAAATCATGTGCACATAACTAGTGGTCAATACGATAGCCACCAAATGTGACACGACCATCAATGGGTCCCAATATATGGTGTGAACAATCATTGAGACAAATACCATGAATGCTATACCACTGCAAATGTGTAGACTCTCATAAACCATACCAAACACGGCCGCAGACACTGCCACCAAACCAACTGTCAGACCCGCTATCTTAAACTCCAGTTCCCTCTCCACTATATTTATGAAAATTCATTAAAATTTACTAATATTTTCATAATAATTAATTTCATAATTACATAATTTGTAGTCTTGTGGTGAATAGTTTTGGTAGGGATTGGAGTGCATTGAACTTAAGGCAATGATATCGTACACAAAATGTATAAAAATAGCCACAAAGTACCCGGCGTATAACAGGGTCACCAAAAATTTGTGTATTTTGTAATATTGAAAGTATTGGCTCCAATCCTTTCCGTAGATATGAATATACGGCATATTTTTAAATAAATCAATGAAATGATACTTCACTTCATTTGACACAATCATTGAATGGCTTTAAATCAATAGCTTTCGTGAGGAAGTGTTTAACTCATAAACAATAGACAGGCCTTGAATTTGAGTCAATTTCCCATTATATTAGTATGAATTGATTAATTGTTGATAAGTGAATAATCTTGTTATTAGTAATTATATACAATCAATGCTAATTAAGTATGAATTGTTTTTATGAATGACTATTAACATAACAGGATGTTGAACGTTATAAATATTGACATAATGTTATAAATTCTTTAAACTCCAGTATTAAAAAGTTTCTGAAATATAGAATTTATTTTTAATTTAAAATATAATTCAACACATTGTTTGGTATAATAAAAGTCAACAAAATAATAAAATGCACGTTAAAAATACAGTATCAATGAGAATAGTGCGACAAAAGTGACAAACAGTGGTCTAATCGCAGCGAATATCACAAACTGATGGCAACCTTAGAGGACTTATACAAAGCCGAGAGAATCGCCAAAATATGCCGAATCTCACTACTGGTGCTCAACGCCATTGCCTTCCTATGCCTCGTCCCATACGTGTTGTCCGTCCACAACAACCTGTCCATCCGTTGGTGTCCACTCATTGGACTAATAGTGACCACAAATATGACCGCAATGTTTGGCATAGTACTGGCCCTATACCAGCCGAGCTTCATGTAGCATGCCGTATTGGCTGAGCACACCTATATGCCGTAGCATACGTGACAATACCGTGAGTGACATCAGGAGCAGTGGTGAATAATAGCGGTTATAACCTGCCGGCGACTGATACGATTGCTTATCGCCGTCGCAATCATTATGATATTACTGCAGATATTTGCGTACATTTACGCCTATATACTCAAACAAACCCAGCACATTAATAGGTATAAATGTGTTAAGTGGCTGCTAATCCAACTACATTTGATGTCATTAGATGAATAAATGAATTCAATTTGTATTTGTGTTTGAACTTTCATGACTACATTATAAATTTATAAATAGAAAATAATTATGAAAAGCATACCAGACAACTCCCTGACCAGACTGATACTTTCTCAGCATTAAAGTATGGCTATATTTAAATACATAGAACTTTAATCTATTGTTTGAAAAAATTATTAAAATTAAACAAATAATTAAAAGTGAAAACAAATGAGAGAATCCTTTTAAGTGATAGACAGAACCCAAGAGAGACCAGTATTTATCAAAAGTATTTGTGTTGTCTATTCATTGCACCAAAAGTCTCAAACAGTGGTCTAATCGCAGCAAATATCACAAACTGATGGCAATCTTAGACGACTTACACTTCGCCGAGAAAGTGATGAATGTGTGCCGCATTGCACTCCTCATACTCAACGCCATTGCCATCCTATTCGTCATCCCATACACGCTGACCGCATACAACAGCCTGTCCATCCCCGTGAGTTCACTCATACTACTAGTAGTGGTCACCGATTTGATAACCTTCTTTGGCTTAGGACTGGCCCTATACCAGGGTTTGGGTACATGGTATGGCACAACCGACTCGTGTGGATATACGGCATCCTATGCACTGTTATGGCACTCACTGTATGCTTCTACTCGTACTCTAATCGCAAGTACCAGACCTTCGCCGACAGTATACTGGTTGTGGGGTTGGTCTCAGTCATGGTATTCATGCAGTTATCGGCGTACGTATACGCGTACGTACTGCAGCAGACACATTTTATCAATAGACTGCCATTTGTGAAGAATGTGCTCTTGAAGCTATACGTCGCCTCATGAAGATGAAAATGCAAATCGAGAACAGGGAGGGAATGGCAGTGGGAATGCCAATGATGGACATGGCACCGGGAATGCCAATGCAAATAAAAAAGGAAATTGAAAATAAATGAATTTTTGTTTAGTATGTAACTTATGTGTGAAAAACTTATTTAAAATTTTTGTTTAACAAATATATTTATTTGACTAATAGCTTAACAACTCTAACGGCACCCGATGTATGAACTAATAGCTCCAGCATATCATTTATACCCAGAGTGCCCAACACCTCTTTGCCCTCATCAACAAACAGGTCGTGCACTTCATATTTGGTCTCTTTGGCGGACACTTTGATCAGTTCCGACACTTTGTGTGACATCTAAGACATAAAATTCAATTGAGATAATTGTACTACTTTACGTTTTAAGTACTTATGTATCTAACCTACTGGGTAACCAGAGGATAAATCTATACACTACTGTATTCTGGTGACCGGCAAGTGGTGTCCGAGATGGCCAAAGTGGGTTTGGACAACGAGTCTTTCTTTATCCTAAATGTTTGTAAGTTTAGTATTATTTTAAGACTCAATAATTATTTCAAAAATTACTTAGGAATGCGGTTAGTGAGAGAATCGCTCCTAAGGCACAAACAGAACTAAGTGTCGTTAGTCACGGAACAAAACGTCTTAACGAAACTTAAGGCCAAAGTTAACAGAATTGTCAGTGGACATGAGTAGTGGTGACGACCACATACACCACATCGCCATTTGGGTACGACTTTGATGCCAAGACAGCCCGGAGTTGCCTATTGATAGCTCATCTGTCGATTAAATAAACAAAAATTTAATTATTAATTAATAGCACAAACCTATTAATTCTATAAACTCTACAACATACCCGGATCAGCCCAATGTCCCGGTCCTATAATTAATGAGATAAATATTTTTATAAATTTCATTTGAATACAAACATTAGCCACAAATAGTTTGTGTGAATACCGCTGTGTTTAATGAATAAATCGTTGTATTGACCGTAATATTGGATAATCTCGTCAATACTGGCCCACGAGTCCATACTATCCTTATAATTACGAAACGCGTGACACGTCTTAGCGATGGCGTCGTAATCAGGATTAATACCACTGAATCGTTGTATTGACCGTAATATTGGATAATCTCGTCAATACTGGCCCACGAGTCCATACTATCCTTATAATTACGAAACGCGTGACACGTCTTAGCGATGGCGTCGTAATCAGGATTAATACCACTGAACACGTACTGGAAGAATGGCCACTCGCACACCAACAACATCTTGTGACCTGTTTGTGGTGATTATCACACAATTATTGAATTCACACAATAGTCAACAATGTAATACCCGTGGCGTTCATAGCCTGAGCCAACTTTGGGTATAAAGTATCGTATTTTTTGGTGTCTTCGTAACAACCGTCCACTTTGAATGAGTCGACCCCCCATTCCGAGAATGTCTGGGCGTCCACATCGAAGTAGTCTTTCCCTCCCGGCGTGTGGTTATTAAGACCAGGGTATACGCTATGAAATTTGCAAATAAATTTTTATAAACATTTATTAAATGCTGTAATAATTTATTTTATAACTTATAAAATATTAGTGAATATAAGAGTGGTTATCAAAATGCTTTTGGATATGTTTTAATTGTTTTAATGATTTAAGTTTAAAATTGGTAACTATAAAGTTTTATTAAAGTATGAGTTTAAATATTTTACTTTAATTATTATAATTTATAACTTATTTGTTACATCTTAATTGTACACTACTTATTATTTTCTAAAGTTAAATTCAAACTTACTTGAACCAAATATACCATACTTGATCTGGTACTAAATTTAGTATTACAGAAGGTCTTATATAACTGTAATAATACTGGAATAAATAAAACCATAAAACAACAGTTGATTTAAGATTTAAAATTCTTAAATTGGTTTCACAAACATTAAAAATAATTTATATATTTAATTTTTAAAAATAATCTATGACGCCTATAAATAATTGTTAACTTGACACAAATATTGACCCTATGTTTACAATTATCTGGCAAAAGTGTGAGTACTGCGGGGAAAGGCTGAAAAAGCATATAAGCCTCACCCGCTACAGGTTAGGTTTCCGATGTCCCCATAGATACCAAATTTAAGGCCTTTTGAGTGCATATAATCAGTCAATGCTTTGATACCATTGGGGAATCGCTTTTTGTTGGGCACGAGTCGGCGGGTCTGGGAATCCCTTTCCACTTCACTCCATCGGTCGTCTATATTGATGTACTCATAGCCCAAGTCCTTAAAGCCGTCGGCGACCAGTCTGTCGGCCATATCTTTATACAGCTTTTCATTAACGCATTCATTGGGATATTTGTCACAATTCTCGTCGTTATCGAAAGCAGTGTACGACACGAAACCCATCGGTGGTGTCAATGCCTGGCCATCGTCTGTCCACCCGTACAGACATTGCGCTGATATTAGGGTCACAACTAGTTTTAAATACATGTTTGATTGGTATATGGACTTTAGGTTTACAAAAGTAATATGATTTCTGAATTTGTGTTAACTTTTATATAAATGTGTTGATTATAATAATAGAAAGTATTGAATGTATGTTTAACAAGGAATGTGTTTATCATTTGCCACCAGCTAAGTTGATAATCACCGGAATATATGCCTTATGTTTAAAATACAGTACTCTTTAACAATCTTATGTTATTTGGTTTACAATATACTAGTACATTTACAATTACTTTATGTTTAATTAATAAACTAGCTTTTGTTTCTATGCATTTGTGGTATTCTACAGTACAGTACTGGATATATTTTATGATAAAAAGATATTATTCTTATTTAATTCTAGTACTGATAACTTCTATCAATTCTGTATAAAATATAAAGTAAAGTGAAAATTGTAGTGTATTATCAGATAAATTATAATATACAGTAGTACTCAGTACCCTATTGACTATCAATAAATATGCCCACTTAGCAACTTATAAATAATTCCGGGTCATTTAGAGTGCATTCAATGAATTCTTGATATGACTTAAAATGTTTTATTGAAAATTAAAAACAAGTTATGTATTTTTAAAAAGTTTAGAGTTTAAATTCAAATTTACTAATTAAATGACCAGGTAAACACAATTATTATCTACTGTAGTCTAGGTTAGTCTGCGATGAAGTCTGACACAATTTATATTTATATGTATTTAATACACAATGATTATTAGACACACAAAAGTTATACAACTTTGACAATCTAGTACACTTTGACCCGATATAAAATTGATACTTATTAATTACTCATAAATATTTACATTTAAATGACTCTTATATGACTAATTGATAAATTAAACAAGTTAAAAAGTAAGCACTTTATAAAATAAAGCTTAAATCGGAATGTCCTTTTTTAAAAGTTTATAAATATGTTTTAAATGGTATCAATTTATTCTATAATTAGAGCTTAAGATGAATATCACAAAATAAAATTCCACTAGAATCACAATATTCTGTATAATCCAATTCTAATCTATCATTTTCATATATTATAAATGGCATATACTGTATTAATTCAAAATTTCTTATAGTATTTAAAATAGTTGATTATAAGTTTAAAGGTGATTAATATTAACATGAATCATTGACTATCAATAGATTTGAATTAAAAATTAATAATATATTTATTGAATTTATTACTAAAAACATACAAGAATATCTGTTTTTAAATGATTAGAATTGGATTATACAGAATATTGTGATTCTAGTGGAATTTTATTTTGTGATATTCATCTTAAGCTCTAATTATAGAATAAATTGATACCATTTAAAACATATTTATAAACTTTTAAAAAAGGACATTCCGATTAAGTTTTATTTCCTACTTAACGCTTACGAAGTGTTACATAAAGCGTATAAAATAACTCTTATTTCAGTCACAATTTGATGAATTAATTTGAAAAACAATTTCATTCACCGAAAAGACAAACAAAAAACTCACAAAAATGTGTCCAAAACTCGTGAACCAACTGACAAGTGATGTCTAAGAAGTCGCGACACAAACGCACAATAATTATGTAAAAGTCGTTAAAAATGTGTAAAAACTGTAATCTTATGTCAAACGTGAGAGTGAACTGTGAGTCACAACACGTGTGTGAAAACAATGAGTCAATTAGTGATCAATGATTTGGTGGAAGAGATTAGTGACGAAAATCAAAGACTGGTCACTGAGTTGGCACTCGAGAGGCAATTGTCTCAAGTGTTGGACAACATTAGAAACAATGCATTAGTTTTGATACAAAACTGTAAATGCGATGAAAATCAACACTTAATACAAACCATTCATCGACTTAATGGTGATTTCATTGAACGCAAGACAAATCACTTCTTGGGATCACATGTGCGCACACAGACTGTCGATGAATGTGTTTCAGGTATTTATAGTCATATAAATGTCTTTAAAATGTCTTAATTTCCGGTCATTTCAGGTGATGGTAGCGAAGCGGTCACTGAATTGAGTCCAACACTCGACTCGAGACAATCGGCGCCCGAGAAGTCGGACCACAGTTTAGCCACTGATATATCGATGGACACGACGACTGATACACACGATTTGGACACCAATTCATCACTGTTTGCGTCCATAGATACTGCAGACATAAAGCCATCGGCCTATCACTGCCATCGATGTCACCATTCATTTGGCACTATATTTGATCTCAAAAATCACGACAATATCGTCCACAAGAAGCTGATCGCAAATGTCTGCAGACATTGTCAGCGACTGTTCCACACGGCGGGCCAGTTGTCCATTCATTTGATTCTGAGCAACAGGTTTGGGTGAAACCGGTAGAGCCTGTGGTGAACGGCCAGTGGTCTTATGTCATCACATATCTAAATAGGAGACCAATGGGTCATCCAATCTATGTATTCATGAATTTTGCATTTTTAGTACAATTATCTCATTTGAATTTTATGTGTTAGATGTCACACAAAGTGTCGGAACTGATCAAAGTGTCCGCCAAAGAGACCAAATATGAAGTGCACGACCTGTTTGTTGATGAGGGCAAAGAGGTGTTGGGCACTCTGGGTATAAATGATACGCTGGAGCTATTAGTTCATACATCGGGTGCCGTTAGAGTTGTTAAGCTATTAGTCAAATAAATATATTTGTTAAACAAAAATTTTAAATAAGTTTTTCACACATAAGTTACACACTAAACAAAAATTCATTTATTTTCAATTTCCTTTTTTATTTGCATTGGCATTCCCACTGCCATTTGCATTCCCGGTGCCATGTCCATCATTGGCATTCCCACTGCCATTCCCTCCCTGTTCTCGATTTGCATTTTCATCTTCATGAGGCGACGTATAGCTTCAAGAGCACATTCTTCACAAATGGCAGTCTATTGATAAAATGTGTCTGCTGCAGTACGTACGCGTATACGTACGCCGATAATTGCATGAATACCAGGGCTGAGATCAACGCCACAACCCGTATACTGTCGGCGAAGGTCTGGTACTTGCGATTAGAGTACGAGTAGAAGCATACAGTGAGTGCCATAACAGTGCATAGGATGCCGTATAACCACACGAGTCGGTTGTGCCATACCATGTACTCCAAACCCTGGTATCCCTGGTACCCTAAGTCAAAGAAGGCTATCAAATCGGTGACCACTACTAGTAGTATGAGTGAACTGACAGGGATGGACAGGCTGTTGTATGCGGTCAGCGTGTATGGGATGATGAATAGGATGGCAATGGCGTTGAGTATGATGAGTGAGACGCGGCACACATTCATCACTTTCTCAGCAAAGTGTAAGTCGTCTAAGACTGCCATCAGTTTGTGATATTTGCTGCGATTGGACCACTGTTTGAGACTTTTGGTGCAATGAATAGACAACACAAATACTTTTGATAAATACTGGTCTCACTTGGACTCTGTCTATCACTTAAAAGGATTCTCTCATTTGTTTTCAATTTTAATTATTTGTTTAATTTTAATAATTTTTTCAAACAATAGATTAAAGTTCTATGTATTTAAATATAACCACACTTTAATGCTGAGAAAGTATCAGCCTGGTCAGGGAGGTGTCTGGTATGCTTTTCATAATTATTTTCTATTTATAAAATAGTATAACAAATTAATTAATTATTTATATAGTCATGAAAGTTAAAGCACAAATACAAATTGAATTCATTTATTCATCTAATGACATTAAATGTAACTGGATTAGCAGCCACTTAATCCATTTATACCTATTAATGTGCTGGGTTTGTTTGAGTATATAGGCGTAAATGTACGCAAATATCTGCAGTAATATCATAATGACTGCGACGGCGATAAGCAATGCATAGTCAGCGGCCGTCCAATATTGGCGATAATAAGTGGTGACGAGGACTACAGTGAGTGCCATAACAGTGCATACGATGCCGTATATCCACACGAGTCGGTTATGCCGTACGATGTACTTCGAGCC
>CAJPVJ010000461.1:5594-24752 GCA_905397405.1 Oppiella nova
TTTTTCGGACATTCGATGCTAACTGTGACGGGACTATAGATTTTAGGTTAACTATCTTATAATCAAATAGATTTGCCTTTTAAAGTGAGATTTATTCACGTGTTTAGAGAATTTTTATGCGCTCTTTCGGTCACATCTCGGGGAAAGTTGGAGCAAAAACTGAAGTGGGCTTTCAGTATGTATGACTTGGATGGCAATGGATATATCAGCCGGCAAGAGATGCTCGAAATAGTGACGGTTTGTAGAAATGACATTAAATGTGAATATATTAGAGCAGCTCATAATGTAATGATACCAATAGGCGATCTATAAGATGGTGGGATCGGTCATGAAAATGCCTGACGACGAGTCCACTCCCGAGAAGAGAACCGACAAAATATTCCGACAAATGGATCAGAACTCTGACGGCAGGCTATCTCTGGAGGAGTTCATCGAAGGCGCCAAAAGTGATCCATCGATCGTTCGGTTACTTCAATGTGATTCTCAAACGTGATATAAATGTCTTACGATTTCGTCTTCAACTTTAGATATTTAAGCCACACTTACAGACCTGATATGAGACATGAGACATGACATCATTATTACTGTTTTAACTGAAGCACAGAATTCTCGCATTCAATACAATATAGAGTTTCAAATGATATTAAATGAGACAAATTTTATCCATTTTATCATACGGTAAATCATATTCAATAAGAATACAATTTTTAATTATTAAAACAAATTAACAATATTTCAGTCGATTAGTTCAGTCGAAACCTCCTGTGCCTCACATTTGTATTATACACATAACAAACACATTCATTATGTGAATGTTTCTCTCAATCAGATTCTATGATATGAAATTGTGGCCATTGGCTGGTGTTTTGTGTGGCCAGTGTCGGGGCCACTGTCTGTGGGGTCACCTTCACGAAGATCGAGATCACTAACGCAATGAAACATAAAAAATATAATTATTACACATTTGTATTTGAAATTAAACTTTTTATTACCGGTACTTATTTATTAATCACTAAAATTTTATTTAAAAATAAAATATAATATATTTGAAAGTCAAACATTTATCGCTCATCACTGGATATTGAGACCTATTTCAGGTCTTATAGTATTATTAATATTGAATAAAATAATGAAATTAGTTTCAATATATTTGTAACTTATTAATACAACTATTCAATACTTACGAACCAGACCCTTTATACGGGTTTGACTTTTAATGCACATATAAATCCCGATTTTTCCCCCTTCTGAAAATCCGATTATCGAAAAATATTTGTAACCCAGTATCTAAACAAATATATTAAATCTATGTTTGAAGTATTCATATTATTTAAATATTCATAAGTAATTACATCCATTAATTTGAGAGCACAGTCCGCATCATTTAAATAGACATTGCGATCATATCTCCTTTCCGGAGGTCGGGATCGACCCCAACCGGGTAGCTCTATGCATATCAACGTATATTTATCCTGGTCAAATGCGTATTCACCCTCCAGTTGCGGCATGAAGTCACTTCTGCCGGTACCTGACAGAGTTGCCAAGTTAATAAATATTTTACACAATTGTTATATATTTAACATACCAATAGCTCCGGGTATAAGTAATAAGACATCAGGTCCTGACCCAAACTTCTCATACCAAACCGGCCAACCGTTAATGTCTACCTTTGCACTCGTCATCTCTATGGATGTTCAGTCACTTTCAAGTTTTATTAAACTATTGTCTTATTTAAACACAGATTTTGTTTAATTTATAAAAAAATATAGCTGTACAGCAACTCGGTTGTCAAAAACTACTGAATATTTCCAAGTATATGTGTTTACGAAAGCAATGCAATAATCCGTAACACTAACTGAATTCAAAACTGGTTTTTTAAATCACCATTATTTTTTATATTTCACATCTCAATTATTAACTTTCCATATTTTGTAATAAGCCTAATGATAGCAATGAGCAATTTTAAAAATATCCTTTATATGTTATAAACATTCGCAACTATAATTATCTATTAAAAATAATGATAATAAATTTATTGATTATATATTTAATGCTCTATTAATTGACTAATAAACTGATAAGGGTTTAAATAATCATCAAAATTAAAGATTACTTTTTAAAATTCTTAGCTTATAAGAATTAATATGTACTGTATATTTTGTTTAAAAGTTAACTAGAATATTTCAAATTAATAAAATAATATTTCATAATTTTGTAGCAAATGTAACAAATTCATTAATTTTATATAATAAAAGGTCTTGCTAAATCTATTAATATATACATTAAAAATAATTATAGGCATAATTATTTCTTAATATATGTACTAAAATTTATATATTATGTGGAAAATTATATTTAAAAAATAACAGAATTTCCACGTGTTATTATAAACACATTTATAGCATTAAAATAAAAAATTAATTTATTAATAGTAAAATATATAATATAAATTAAACCCACTTTGCTACTTAAATTATAAAAAATAATCCATAACATTACACAAGATAACACTTAAATTATATTAATAACTTTTTAAAGTCAACTACACCTGTACAAATTAAAACATATTATAGGTTAAACCTAACCTGAAAGTATTTAAAACAATTTTAACGATTAGAAAAATCCCATTTAAAATGATAGCAATCAAGAATATAGTGAACTGGGTCATCTACACCCGTGTATCTCGCACACCCTATTAGAATGGCACCAAACATAAGGCAATAGTCGGGTCACTCTCATAGCAAACGCGATGAATACTAATGAGTCGTACGTCTTATGTGAACAACGAATCCATTGAATCGCAAGAAATTGTTTGGCAATTGATTCGCAAAACAATTATTGCTTTCAAAGGATTACTCGTTATTCGCACTCATTATGCGTTGGCTTTACATTTGAGTGACATTTCAATTGATCCGGTTATCAGTGGCTAACCATTACTTGCAATACACGCCACGATATGTCTGAACCACACTCTGGAGCACACGACTGGTTCCAAAGCATTGTCATCGGCATCGAAGGGGCCATAAGTATTGGTCTATTAATCGGTGGTTACTTCGCGTACAGACAACTCAAAGCAATGATATCTCGCATTGAATCCAAAGACACACCACAAGCGCACCGACACACTGAAGATGCCGTTCACGTGCACATGGATGTGAACCCTACGGACACGCCTACGAAGACATCGCTCTCTAAAAGCGATCTCAAAAGCTCTGAAACCACTCATTCATCCACTAAGTCGTCGCGAACTAAGACTATATTGAGTGACGAGTCCATCGGATCCAAGGATAGAACGAAGACAACAGAACCCAACAAACCATCGACTGGTTTGCAGACAATACGAGAGACACAAGAGTTGCCAAAAGCGATGCCAAAGACAGAGATGGAGGCGAATGCGATGGACGAGTCAATTGGTGGTGAAGTGCCGGACATGTATCGACTCGATCTACTCGTCCGATACCCTCTGAGTCCACGCGAGACCTCCAGTGATAGTAGTCTATTGAATGACACGAAGAGCCAAATCGACTCCGTTTTGGACCAAACTTTCGACGATATGATCGAAACCGTCATTAATATGAACGAAGAGACCCTTCGATACGACTACTCGTCCGAAGAAAACTTGCATTAAATTAATGTTTATTTAGTTTCAAATACAGTATTCATTAGCAATTCATTCAACATTTTTACCGGTAATTCATTAACAAATCCAAAAACTTGAGTTCATATCAAATATAAATTATTTCATTAAGATTTCACACAAATATTGTAATCAAACAAATGCCATACTTTTCATGCTTTAAAACTTATCAAACAAAATGTGATTCAGAAGTAATATGTGATTAAAATTACTATTTATATAAATGACAGACAAATGGAAATAAACATTAAGTATTGATTAAAAAAATAGTTGTAATCATTTGAACGAATTAAGGCTATAATCAAATCAAAGGGTATATCAAAGCAATAAATATTGAAATCGCGTTTAAATTAAACAAAAACGACTGAAACAAATGCAGTAATCGTTAGCTGTCTTAAGAGATCACTGGATGTCTTAAGAGTTAACGTTTGCGACCCCTCTTTGGTTTCGCGGTCGCCTTCTTGAGCGCCAACCGTTCTCTGACTTCAATCTCTGTAGGCGTCGGCACATAAGTGTCTGTCCGTCCATTGCATCCATTGGGTTGCGTCGGTGTTGTCGACGGTCTGGCAGTCGGTGTGCGAGTCGTGCGTCCACTCAAATCAAGTGACAGTGAATTGCGAGTGTCTTTCGACACAACCAATGGCGTCGACTTCGGTGTCGCCGCAGACTTTCGCGTCGGCCGTCCTCTCAGCGTCTTTGTGTTCATCACTATCTTTACGTCCGGTTTCGTGTCTTCGCGTTCATCCGTGTCTTCGGAGCTATCGTTCTGTCGGTTACTCCAAGCGTTGCTTCGACTCAACCTCTTGGACGTGAAAGTGGTGTCGATGTCTGACTCCAAGTCCGACGCATTGGCCGTACGAATGGATTTCCTTCCGCTTATCATTTGTCTCATTCTTGTGCCCAAACCGTCGCTAAATGGCGGCGACTGATAGCCAGTCATCGGATCGCTGGTCACGTCCGACGAGCGATTCCTCTTCGGCGACGACGTCATTGTCGTCGACTCGCGCTTCCGCTTCAGTTGACTACTGGCTCTGGAAGTGTTGGCAAAGAGCTCTTCGGTCTCAACGCCCATAATGTCATTCACTTTGGACTCCAACTCTTGGCTATCGTGCAACTGCTTCAACGCCTTCCTCAGCAGTGACTTCTGAGCCATATTCAGGTCGGGAAGGAGTGGCAGGTCTTCCTTGATGTCGAACGCCAGCAGCGAATCCTTGTCTTGATATCCATTGTCGACCATCACGTCAATGGACTGCTGATCGATGGCCGAGAATTGAGACAAATATCTTTCGGTGAAGTTGTTGTCGACTTCCATCGAGTCGTCCTCTTCGGTGAACACGTTTGCGATGTATCTGTGGATTGAATTCATCGGAGTTTTTGGCGTTTCATACAAACGTCAAACCAATGGACAAACTTTGGGATCAAGTCTTCAGCGAAAGTAACGGTTTGTTTTGAAACGTTTCACAACAAGACATGCGTTTTAGGCTCTCGTCTCACGTGTTCACATCAATGCGTATTATTCTTACGCAAAATGTCTACAAATTCTTTACTTACTCTGTACTCAATATCATTATTTCTATGGAGAAAACATTCACAACAAACGTAACATTTTGTGAGTGAGGGGTGACTCAAACAATCGATGAGTGCATTGCATTGTAAACGTACGCGAAATTGCAAACAATAACAAAAGGATTATAAATATTAGGCAATAAAACATCACGTGATCTATGAATTGATCCGATTATCGCTATTTCCACACAAAATTGAAATCTTTGGCCGAAAATCGAGATTCCGTTTGAAATCCGCAGACATTTGAAGACATAATTGAGTGGACAATGAGTGGTGATGTGGAAGCGTTCGCACGACTTCTTCAGCAGTCGTTCACACGACAGGACGGCTCGCATCTGATCCAATTGGACCAATGGATGGCCACCTCTACCAACGTCTACACCGATGTCTTATCACTCGTGAGCCACTTGTCGGCCACTAATCCCAGACTGAGTGGCATTAAGACATCGCTTCCGTATATAGTGGTCGAGAGACTGCAGCAATACGTGAACTCTTGTGCCAACGGATCCCAAATGACGGCCAACCTGTTGACGCAAACGGTGTGCAAGAATGCCCTGAACTTCGCGCTCAAGAAGAATAACAAGACATGGGTTGACATCATTGTCGATGTGTTTCATCTGCAGAGTCTGAGTCGCGAGGATTTGTTGGCAATTGTGCGCCAATTGCTGTTCGAGAAGCGCTTCTTCGACGCCTCACTCATTGTCGTGAAGTTCGAGTTAAGGGATCACTTCGATGTCACCGAACTCCTGGTTCCGCTACTGTTTCAGGTGTGTGTGTTGTCCGCCACACCATTGACACCGCATTCACTCACTCACTACTAACTGATCCCATCTCTTAGGATAAGCTGACAGTAGTGGACGACTACATCCGCGGCCACGAGAAGACACACGGCTTTGAGTTCTTAAAGTTTTTGGACAAATGTATTGTCGACCGGAGTATCGGTGACACGATTGGCCAACAGATACCCAACGCCCGCAGAGACAAAATGGACCCCAAAATGCTGACCAAATTGGTCGCTCGGCTACTAAAGCAGCACCGGATCGATGAGAGCGCCTGTCCTAACATTGTCTCACAACGCAATGGCAAACAACTCAAGTATCTGCTCTACAAGAGGTTCATCGAAGTCTGTCACCAAAATAAGCCATTGTTTCGAGTGTTTTACTAATGAGTGGTAAATGTGTGGTGTTTTAGGGCGGCTTTTCCGATGGCTCGTGGCGTGAGATCATTATCAACACAGTGGCCGACAATAAAGAACTTCATGAAGAGTTGATTTATCAGGTCGTGTCGTACGGCGACTACAACGACGCCTTCAAATGGGCCCAACATTTCGATATACCGGTCGACCGGCGGCCGCACTGTATAATGAATATGACTGAAAGCGCGGCACCGGTGCCAACGTAAACACAGTTTTGTTCTGCATTTCCAAAGTGTTGTAACCATTGATTGGATTTTATAGCGATTCGTGGGACGGTTGGGGCGATGAGGACTTGACCGACAATTACCACTCTTTGAAGCTCTCATTACTTGATTCAGTCGTTTGGGTGAACAATGATCTCAAATTCGGGTCTTTTATTAAACACATCACTGAAGTAATGCTAAATCGATGTAAAGTGTATTTGTGTGTTAATTGTCTTGTTTTCTCTGAAGGGCTATCAAATGATTGGAATCGATGGCGAGTGGCCACCATCTCTGGGATCAAACGCTCAGAAGTTATCGATACTACAGATCGCGTCGTGTGATTCGTGTCATATAATTGATATCTTAAACTTAAATCAATCAAAAATGGGGACTCTATTCACGGAACAAATACTGAACTCGAAGTCAATACTAAAACTCGGTTTTGGTATTCATAACGACTTGTCTCTAATCAAGGAGTCGTTTAATATGAGCGCAAACTTTAGGCCACAGAATGTGTTGGATTTGTCCAAATTCATGGAATATATATTGAGTGAATTCACGGATCTTATCGCCGACACAGTCATAGCTGAGGCCCGAAGAAAAGACTTGAAAGGGTTGTCCAAAACTGTGTTCATACTGTTGGGCAAAGCGCTCAACAAATCGGAACAGTTTTCCGATTGGAATCGGCGGCCATTACGCGAAGATCAGGTGAAATACGCGGCTTTGGATGCCTTCTGTTTGGTTGAAGTGTTCAATAAATTGAAGCAATTGTTTGAAGAAAAGGGCTATAATTTCGAGGAATTTGTGCACAATTTTATTGCCGGAAAACTACATAAAACTAACAAACAAATCAAGGATAAGGTCAACGAGGGTCAGCCAGAGATCACATACCCGCCCATTAATGTCAAGAACTTTCGCTGCGTCTGCGATACTATGCTTCAGGGTATGAGTGCTTTCGTTGAGTCATTTAAGTCCCAGATTTCATAGTTTTTATGACATAAGGTTTGGGTCGTTATCTGCGTATATGCGGCGCCGACGTCGAGATACTGGAGTCGACCGACAATCACGATATCCGCCGCGCGTAACGCTACCTTGTCTCGGCCTATGAGAACTGCACACCGCGCGGGATGCTCATGATGTTCTCAGCTGACAGGTGACCATACACAATAGCGCACTCATTATTGCGCAGCCGGAAGCTACAAATGGAAATGGTTTTGATTCGCTTCAACATCAAAGTCAATGAGGAAGACCTGTTCACGCGGTGCCCGAAATGCAATTGCAATCACTTTCAGGTGATGACTGTGAGCCAAATGCAGGACACGTACCGAAACCGGAGTCACTATAAGACCAAATCGGGAGCGCCCGTCAAGTTCGAGGGCTTTCACGTCAGTACTTTCGATACGGTTAAGGAGTTCCTGTTGTGCACCAAATGCGGCCAAATCTTTTGGGACGGCTGTCACCAAACCCGATGGAAAGACAAGATTCAGTCCATTCTATTCCCCAATCAGACGCCCACTAAAGCTCACGACCCGGAAGTGATTTGTTTGGATTGACTTGTATTACAAGTTTACAGTTATTTGCCTTCAATTTGTCAATTTATAGCCAATTTTTAAATTTAAACTAATTTTTACTGTTTTTTAATTAAATACATTGATCTCTATTTATTTATAAACACAAATACAGCTAAAAAAGTTTGTCGTTATCCTTTGGATTCATAATTAAATTATTTTTATATAAAGTTATAAAAAAGTAATAAAATAAAAACAATTTATTATAATTTACAAGTACTGGTAAAACAATGTTGAATACTTATGGATTAATAGAGCAATCGTTGATTTTGAGGGACTTATCCTTAGTTGCTTTAGTGTAACCGAATTTCTCGCACTTATCCTTACATTCCTTAAGTGTCTGGAAGTTATTTTTGTTGCCATAACAGCCATAGTATAGGAAACAGTCGCACGACTTCCTATCAGGGTGATAATAGTAGCGAATACTCAGTTTTCCCACATTTCCCGGGCACCAGAAGCCCGAGTCCTGCATCGACTCCAGACACGTCTGTATGACAGACACTTTCGTCATGTTTAGCCAATCCTTGATTTCATCCAATTTGTTGTTAACTATTTTCTCCACTTTTAGTCCTAAATTCTGCTTCGGTTCCGGTTTGGGAGTCATTCCCTTCTGCTTCGGTTCCGGTTTGGGAGTCACTCCCATTCGCAGCTCTATTTGGGGGTAATTTTTCAGTTTTATTCATTTCATTCAAACGTCACTTTAAAGGACTTATGAAGTCATACCTCCGAATCTGGCTTTTGTGACACGAGTTTGCGATTTATCAGTAGTAGTGGTCGGACGCGACTCTTCCTTGTGATCTTCACCGCCTTCCGCCGAATCTTTCTGTCCATTTTCATCGACCAGTTCAGCGTTTGGATCCATGTCTGGCGCTTCTGTGGCATTGATTTGTTCGCCATTCATCTCGTAGTCGTGTGTCATCACATCCAGCGATGCCTGAAGTCCAACGTCTTCCTCAGGATTGGTCTCTTCAGTGGTGTCGGAAACCTGGGGTTTATTTGTTGTCACTTTTAGTTTGACAGTAGTTTTAGATGTTTTTTTCGCAGTTCTTGTAGTTATAATTGGTTTCATATGAATATAGGATTTAGTTGTCTTTTGAAATTCAGTGGTTCTCACACTTTCTGTGCTTTCAATTTCTGACTTTAAAGTTGTTTGCGATTCATATGATTCTTGACTCTGTGTTGTATCCACAGTAGTGTCAGCACTGGTTTCCGATTCACTCAATGTTTCACTAACTAATGTCTGGGTAGTGGTTGTGGTATCGCTATCGGAATCAGTAGTCGTTTCTAAATCACTTTCACAAGTAGTTTGTTTGTCCGTTGAATATGCATTCACTTCAGTCGCTTCAGTAACACAAGTTGTTTCCAAATCACTTGATGTCTGTTCGTGCCCACTGTCTGTTAAATCGCTGGCATCAGTGGTACTCTCATTTTCACTCTCTGTTGTGTATACCTCTATCGGAGCTCTTGTTTTCAAAACATCTACATATAGAAAATGAAACCGCAGTTTAGTTTGAGAATCAATGAGTGGTCAGACATCACATTACTCTTGTACTTGTGATTAGATCCCAAGGCATAACCACATTTGGCAATCACCACAATTGCTAATATGGAAACCAATCGCTTTAATAATATTGTATTGAATGTCATTGCGATTCAAAACCATATTTAGACATTTGTTTAAGTATTTATTTATTTATATAAATTTTAATAAAATTAGTTTAACTTTATTCTCTAATGGCTTACACTTTTTTAATTACATAATAAAATGTTAATTTTTGTGATTCAATTGATACAAATATCAATAAGAAATTTACGATAGTGATATTGATAACTAATTTAAATAATTAATTACCGTAATTTCAATGCCATTACAAAGTTTTGGAAAGTTTATGAGTAATAAATCATTTAACTGCACCATGTTTTATACTTCATTACAATATGATCGAGAATATTATAACTAACTTTGACTATTGATATGTGTTTAGAAAGGTTATCTTACAATTTTATTTCAAATTACTAAATTATTAGTAAATTATCCATTCAAAATTCATATGAGAACTTTAGTTTATTACAGTAGTAAGTAAAATGAAAAATAATATTAATATGTGATACAAACATGAATTTCATTAATTAGCATGTTACTTTATGAATAGGCAATTAGACGTATATAAACGTACCGTCACATTGAGAAAGCTTATTATCCGTTTGAATTGATCACATTTTATATTAATATGTGATACAAACATGAATTTCATTAATTAGCATGTTCATGTTACTTTATGAATAGGCAATTAGACGTATATAAACGTACCGTCACATTGAGAAAGCTTATTATCCGTTTGAATTGATCACATTTTCGTATCACAAAGGTTGGACCACATAAACTGGTCACATCACTACAATTTATATTTTAACACTAGTCTCACAGATATATTGAGCGATATTGTGATCAAACAACGGGACCAACATTTAGGTATATCTTATTTTATTACATTTTCCATATAATTTTCATATAAAAGTATTTATTGGGTAATAGATATTAAATTAAATTTCAATTTTAACTGCTCATTCAATTAAGTATGAGCATGATAATTCAATTAAGCATGACAATACAATTAAGTATAATATTAACAGTGAATCGGGGGGTCACCAAACGATTACACAATGAGTTCTTCACACACGAGTGGATTGTCTAACAAATATCAGCTGAAGACGAGACAAAAGCAATTTGCGAGGAAAAAGTTGGGCAAACAGAGGCCGACACCACATAATATGTTACGACCGGCCGTATTGTCCCAATCCTACACACGAGTGGATTGTCTAACAAATATCAGCTGAAGACGAGACAAAAGCAATTTGCGAGGAAAAAGTTGGGCAAACAGAGGCCGACACCACATAATATGTTACGACCGGCCGTATTGTCCCAATCCTTCAAAACCTATTTGAGACGATATCCGAAGAGTGGACGGCAGACAACAGTTGCCAATAGAAATGAATGCCTGACCGACGAGAGGGCGACGGATGGTGTGGCGAACGGATCCGACGAACAGAAGAGTGTTATGAGTAATCCAATGCTGACGGCCATCGCCGACGCTTACTATAAAACGCTGGGAAAGGGACACATCGTTATCAGTGAGGACGACCTCATTGTCCTTGAGTTTGGTGCCAACGAAACGATTCGCAATAAATATAACGATTGTCACAAAGAAGTGCTCGACTTCTGCGAAGAGCTGAATATCGCGTCACAGATTCCCGAAGAAGAGTACGAGGATAATAACAGGAACTGGTTGGACGTACTGGTGCTCAGGAGCTGCTGGTGGTTCAGTCAAAGCGGTTGGAGGGATGGGAGGGATGGGAGGGACGACACCGAGAAGAACGAGAAGGATGTGATTCGAGTGAACGGGAGGTATGGGTTGCAAAGGGGTCACAACCCCAAACTGGAACCGCTCTTCTCCATGGCCTACGCTCTCGAGGAAATGTCAGTCAACGTGTACGAGGTATCACTTCTGACCACTTTTGCACTGCTCAACGGCATGAGATCCCTGGCCGATAACAACACTGCATCCGCGCGAATGCGAAAGAAAGTCCATCAACTTCTGGGCCAATATGAACAGGAGTTCTATGGCGGACACACCTTAAGATTATCACAGATTATGACCAATCAAAGCAAATTACACCGAATTGTGTCCAACTTTTAGTATTACTAACCCTTTTAACTACTTTTGAGATGAATCATATGCTTATCAATTTAAATTTGCATTCAATTATTGAATTTCAATAACTTTTCACCTGATAATTGTTTTAAACTTATTAATTAATTAGATTTAATCCTAACGTGTCTAATGAATCTTTGTATTAATATTAATATAACACCTGTCGTCTACTTTGTACACAGATTTCAAGTTGAATAGACTATTAAAATATTTATTATCTCTCGTCAAAATGCATTTGAGTGTTGAAAATGTTTTGCACCTGAAGTCTATACTGAATAATAATTAGCGCCGGTATTGCTATCATTGCAATGATTTGCTTCCATAACCACTTAAATTGGTTTTTTGTTTTTATTGTCTGATAAACATTTGAATTTCAAAAACGTGTATTACTTCTATTGGCTGACGAATTCACTACTGAACCAAATACTTATAAAACATCTTTTTAATAGTACCATTAATTTATAGATTTTTTTCTAAAACCTCGTGTGATTTATACAATACAAACAGTTATTGAATTTTAGTCAAACACTTAGTCATTGCAATCATGTATTCAGTGAAAAAACTATTCACATTAGTTTTGTTAAGTTTCTTAATAAATGTCTCGAAACAGGTCAGTGTTATCGTTAAGTCAACCCATTATATCGGGTCCATGAATATAGTCGATGGCACACAAGTGAACACATTTCTAGGCATACCCTACGCCCAGCCACCGGTCGGGCCCTTACGCTTCAGGAAGCCGTTGCCTATAGAGGAGCCCAAGAAGATAGTGGACGCCACTGAATGGCGTCCGGCCTGCTATCAAAACGATCTCTTCAAGGAGATCCTCATCAACAAGAGCGCCAGTGAGGACTGTCTGTTCCTCAACATATGGGCGCCGAAGAACGACAGCGAACGCAACTACGAAGACGAGCCCTTACGGCCGGTGCTCTTCTGGATCCACGGCGGCGCCTACATCTCCGACTCGGCCAGTCGTGACATATATAACAGCGAGTGGTTGGCCGCCAAGTCTGACGCCGTTGTCGTGACAATCAATTATCGATTGGATATCTTTGGCTTTCTGTATACGGGAACAGATGAGGCGCCGGGTATTGTAGTTGATCTCATAGCTGGATAACTCAATTGATTATGTATTTCAGGTAATGTCGGGCTCTGGGATCAGGCGCTGGCACTGGAGTGGGTGATCGATAATATCGCATACTTTGGCGGCGATCCTAAGAAGATCACACTCGTTGGCGAAAACGCCGGCGCTTTCTCTATTGGCGTCCATCTATTGTCTCCCATCAGTAGAAATCTCTATCAAAACGCTATTCTCATCTCCGGTTCGGCTCTTAATTACATAATCGGAGAGAATCCTGAAGTGGCGAAAGAGAAGTGGCTGTTGGCGGCCAAAGAGATTGCTTGCGGTAATGGCACTGAATTTGATGCCGAAACCATGGAATGCCTTCGCGGTAGAGAAGCCTCAGAGTTAGGCAAAACTCTTCTCAAATTGTCTCAAAAGGCAAAAGTCGAGAGAAGAAACTTCGACGAAATCACACCACAAGTGATATTTGGCGACACTTTTCTGCCGGAAGAGCCGCTGAAGATGATAGCCGACGGCAATCACAAGCGAAGTGTCAATGTGTTGATCGGACACACGGACGACGAGGGCGGGTATATGTTGCCGATGGTTGACATGGAGAAGTACTCCATCACTAATCCCAAACACATCACTAAAGGCGAGGCGTTTGACGACTTGAAGAAACTGACGAAACAGTTGATCACCAAAACGCCAATCGATGGCGAGAATGTGGCCAAGACTTACATTGGTCCGATATCATCGAGTGAGACCACAATACTCAGGCGTACACTTGGAGTAGCTTTGGGTGACTTTTACATCACATGTCCGACCATTTTGTTCGGGAAACTACTTTTCGCCAGCGATTCCAGTAAAGTCAATGTCTATCACTACTACTGGACCCGCAAAGTGAGTGAAAGAGCCGTTCCCTGCGCTGATTGGATGGGCAGTTGTCACGGGACAGACACTTATATGCTGTTCGGGGATCCGTTTGTCCACAAAGACGTTTATACCGATGAGGACAGGGAGGCGTCCGTCAATTTCATGAAAACGTTTTCCCATTTCGCAAAATATGGGTAATGAAGAGATTAGAAATGTTTTAAATCTAAACTTTAATCCTCTTTTATCCCCAATTCAGTCGACCTCTCAATCAATGGGACAAAGAGTGGCCGAAGTATTACATGAAGGACGAGGAGGTGATTGCACCCTATTATGAGTTTACTAATAAAAATGTTCAGAAAAAGAAAGTTTACGCCAAAAATCTGAAGACAAAACATTGCGAAAAACTGTGGAAAAAGTATATTCTTTGAAAACACGTGTATTTGTAGTGTATTTTTAATTAAATTTTGTTTCAAACATTTAATAACTAATTAATTCATAGTTAGTGTTAATTTATTATGAAAATAGATCTCTTATTTAAAACTTATATTTTTAATTTATATTCATATTACTGTAAAAGTGTTTGTATTACGCAATATTGAATTTGAATATCAAAAATAAACATAACATCTAGGAAACTTTTATTATACTATACAGTATCAATATCCTAAGGCTGATAGAATATCTGATTCAGACATCCAGACAAACATTGATATAGTTTTTAATAAAATTATAAAATATAAATAAATTTATGTAATGATTATACAAATACAGTATTTAAATAACTTTTTTAACAAATATGTTCTTAGTTAGTATCTAGATACTAGAATTAGAATTACCAGTACATGCAATTACTATGCTATCAGCTAGGCTAGTTTTAGAAAATATTTTGTAAAACACAGTCTATAAATAACATATTTACGATGGATTCAACTAGGAATTGACTATATTAAACTATTTGTCAAGGTAAATGTGTATGCAGTCCTAAAGTTCTAATTATTCGAAATTCTAATGTTCAATATAATGCTCCAGGTCATGTTCTCATAATTATACTGCATTCTAGTATTACAATATATAATAAACATTTACAATTCAATGACTTACAGTATTAGTTGAGATCTCACTTTTGTTATAAACTAAATGAGTGCCAAAATCTATCAATTGTTTGACTCAATCAAAGTCTATTTAAAGTAATTAATGTCATTGTGTTTGCAAGTGTTGGCTAATGTTGTATAATACAACTTGTAATGTATAAATAATCCTGTCAAAACTTTGCACCTATGTACTGAATAATTATTTTCTATACAAATCAAAAACATACTATTAATTTTTTATTAAAATAAAGTCTATTATAAGTGGAGGGTATATGAAATTTTGCATTAAATAGTTAAACATTAGCTTTGTTACACAGTCTCTGTGCAATCAACGATTATTTAACGTACAGTAACTAGCACAGTTAATTCTCCAATATGAATACATATACCTGTTTGTTGTAACCGTACAGACGTGGGCAAAGTTTTGTAGAAACACTGGTATCGCACTTGAATAGCACAACACAGACACGAATGCTAGCAATGTCTACAAATTGTGCGCCGAATAGGCGTTCATAGCATAAGCAGTAGTGAAAGCAATGCAATCAATGAAACAGTGAAACAAACACTTCATTCAATCAATTGTTTGGTTATTCAACACTTGATTCATGTTTTCATTGATTTAATCATTAATTGTGCGAAACATTGGATGAGATGACACTTACGATGAGGTCATCTATCGCTGTCTCAATCATATTGACTGCATTTGTGGCCACAATCTGGTGCGGAGACAATGATGAGGCAACCGGTCTGTCCTTTTAAATGCCTTTCCCTTCATATGTTTTGTTAACTAATACTTTGTTTTCATTATATAATCAACTCATCTATGAATGCATTTAGAAATTTGTTTATTTTAATCGCCAGTCAATGCAATGGTTAACTGATATTTAGGTGACATTCACTGCCATTCAATGATAATAGCCTTTAAAGTGGTGTGAATTGATTGCACGTATAGTTAAATGCATTTATTGATTGTCATTGAAATCAATACTTTTATGTTGTTTTGTTGTAACAGTTATTAATGTCATGTTATACCAAATGTTAGCTTATATTGAATTACAACACAACTATATAACACTTAATATTTAATGTATAAAATAACGATAAGCCCACAATTGACAGACAATACAATTAATTAGTAATAAAAAAAAATAATTTTTGCGTTAAACAGACTGCAAGTCAATAGCAACAGTGGACGGGGACTCCGGTAGTCTGAAAATATCGAACTTCTCGACGACATTGATCCCAAACACGATATGTTTGTGGAGAATGAACGGCACCGGCAAAAAGGACCTTAAGTTTCATGTGGATATCGAGGAACTGGTTCTCGGAGTGAATGATACCCTGGAAATACTGGACGAAAAGACTCAAAACAAGACGATATGGAAGGGCACGGGATCTCAATGGCCAGGAGTCATACTACTGGGGGGAAGCAAGTATTCCTCAGTATTGGTTAAGTTGTCGACCAGCGATGAGAAAATAAGCCGCGAATGGGATGTCGGCTACGCAACCACTTCACCCAATGTTCAACTCACTAACATTGAGAGCACCGGGAGGTTCGCACTGTATTACGACCCGGACGCAGATTTGGGTCTAATCGATCTGACCGTCATTTTGAAGACAAAATATGACTCCAAGAAGTTATTAGCAAACGTCGAGACATTTGATATGAATGGCGGAACCGTTACCTTTGATCAAGTGGTGAAGTATTCTAATACTACGTTTAAAACCGGAACAAAACCGGATTTTCTGCTCTCAACTGATCAGCAAATAAACGCCAAAATCATTTTCAATAAAGCATCCAAAGACAAGCCCAAAGGGTTTCAGTTGCACTACGAACTGGTGGACGCCCTGTGCTCTGTGTACACCCAGTTAACAGATGTGGACACTACGAGTATGGTTAACGTACTTCTGCCCAATACTACTCAATGGTTGCAATCATTAAGCAGTTATCGGTGTCTCAATGTGTTTGAGCACAAGACCCAAGAAGTGAAGTTGTCATTGAATTTAGAGAAATTCAGTTTCATTAATAGCGCGGATATGATCACTGTATTGGACGGCATTTCATATGATTCGCGCACATTAGCTGTCATTGAACCGCAGTTTGTGGACTTTTGGAGACATGTCAATTTGGTCTCATCGGCCAATAAGTTGTGGGTTTTGTTTAATTCGCCACAAGTGGTCAATACGACTATAGAAGTCACTAATCAACTGGGAATTAAAGCACAATCGCAAGGTTTGTATTCATTTAGATATTAGTTTGGTATCATTGACACACAATTAACTTTAATTATATGTCATTCAGGCGGTGATTATGTTTTCCAACCCAATCAAAACGCAACGAGTCTCAAACTCGATGACAAACTGAAAACCCTATTACCGGTGGTTTTCACATTTGAAACCGATTCGCAAAATCAATTAGTCATTGATTTTGATCAGACGACTCCATTGACCGGAAAAAGCAATGAAACTGTAATCACAATATACGAAAGCAGTGGTTTGGCGTCAGTATTTGAGCCAATCATTGAACTAAAAGGGGGTTCATTCCCACCCGATTTTGTGCCCTCCAATACCAACCAAATGAAAGTGGAGTTCCATAACATCTTCAAACTGGACAAACCTAATAACATTATGAATGTCAAGAAAACCTGTCACTCGACGGCTAGAGGGGTCCCCTCTTCGTACAGTCCGAGCGGTTGCGAGGAAATGTGTTTGTGGCTCATCCCGGCCCGCAATAACTCAATCGGCACTTATGTCCTGAAGTTTTCGCACATGAATTTGCCCGCCAAAGATGACACCATTACGATCACACAGTTTGGAGCCGACAAACCAAAAGATATTCTTAACCTTATAGGTAAGGCTTTAATTGGTTTGCGCGTTGAGTGTGTAATAAGTTTGCAAACTTTGAAATGATAGGACCTATCGTCGAAACGAATACATTCCCGGATGTGATACTCGACGCCAACGCCTCGTATATATTGTACACGAAGAGAGAGAAATGTGACGCAAAATCGGTGGACAGCTCGCAATTGTTTGCCGTTTCTGTGGTTTATATAGACTCCGATTTGATCACCAATTCATGGGTTTTGAAGAAAGACGAGAACAAAACCATTGAATCACTGAATTATCCCAACTATTACTCCATCGGAAACGATGAGATCTGGAACGTGAGTTCATCCGACAATAAGACGACCATTGCTTTCATAACATTCAATGATTTGAGTCTCAATACTGGACATTTCTTGGAGTTTAAGAGTAGCATTTCAGAAATCCATTTGAAAGACACGGATGTATTGTCGCAAACAGCGGACAGTTTATTAAGCTTTCCCTTCTTCGGGCGACTCAATGTCACCGACCATTCTAAGGCCCCTTACAGTGGCCGCGGATTCAACGCCACCTTATGGCCTCTTAGTTGCGGTGAATATGTGAAACTTGAACCCAAAAAGGTCGGGAGTCTGAAAACGCCCGACAAATTGGATGGCATATCGCAATGCGTTTGGATAGTGACCGCCGCTAAGAGCGATAAACTGAATGTGATTGAGTTCACAAAGAATGTGACCAAAGATTTGGACGCAAAGCAGTTACAGATTTATGACTCGAATACAATCCGCGACAAGAAGCTCGTCAATATGGAGTTGTTCACCAATACGACCCCTTCGAGTTCGACCGACACTTTGGTCATCATCTACAACGTCGACCCTAAGAAGAACCTGTCCATGAGTTTCACCCAAACGGGTATTAAATAGTGATTGTTTTGTTTGCAAGTCATGGTAATGATGTGCTAATTATTTGTTGCCAACACAGAGTGCGCGAACTTATGCCACAATCAAAAGCGTTGTCTTTTGAAGGAGTTTTCGTGCAATAATCTTAATGATTGCGGCGATTGGTCTGATGAGTTGGGATGCAATGGCACTCAACCCTCACCACCGGCGCCCACTCCCGAGCAAATAGTCGTACACTCAGGCGGTTTGTATTCAATTAACTCATGTTTAAGCGCTAATTGTAATGCTATGTTATCACTGATTATGTGTAGTGAATGGATGGGTGGTGACGCTTGTCATATGTCCACTGTTTGCGGGACTGGGAGTGTTGGGCACACTCTATGGGCCGAGACTTTTGGGCCGTTTCGGACGGGGCAGGTATCGCGAGTTCCAGGACTTCTCCGAAGTCTCATAAATTGTTATCTCATTGGGTATTACGTTATTATAAGTCAATTTAAGTTAATCTCTTATTAGAAACATTTTCTCAATTA